>WHPZ01590056.1:10231-51239 GCA_016617965.1 Macrosiphum rosae
AATAATAATAATAATAATAATATCATCATCGTTAAGCCAACACCGCGATGATCAAGACTCGTGTCACAAGTGTCGCAGGAGTTAGATTTTGAACTATAGTCGATTTGTTGTTTAGGTACACTGCGAACAATATTTTTGTCCATACTTATGCCGGGACGCATGAACAACAATCACTGATCATTTAAGGAATCAATAGTAGGCTAAAGTCCCTTAAAAATGTGTTAGTGACCCATTAAATTTTATCAAACCATTAAATAAATACATTTTTCATGCAACCCGGTACTAGTGGCTAGTATATATTTAATATTGCATAACGATATTATACGAGTTGGAAGATAATTGTACGCGCTTTCCTCTCCCGGAGGAAAAGGACTAACAGCAATGCCGAGTATTCCTTTGACATACTTGTTAATTACAATGTATTATTCTCGCCACTATCTCTGCGGCATTGTATAGTTCGTTTCGCAAATATGCCATGTGTTCACGCTGTTTTACTGTGCGGTCCGAAGCGCATCGAATGTCGGACCAGTTACCGACCACGGCATTAGTTGGGTACCTACCTACTATACCTACCTACTTTTAATTTAGTTTTAATTCGTCAAGTTCTGCACAGTGAAACATCTATAATGTCTATAGAGGTTCGATAAATCGATCATGTGGCTCCGTATTGTGATCGTGAATACCATCTATATTCGTTATTCGATCAACCCGCTCGCAATTATACACGATTATGTGGAATAGTTACATTCTTACGGTTTTTATTGTTGTTGTTACTGTCTATTTACTAATATTATTGATATTAAGTATATTATATGGGATACCATACATATGATTAATATAATTAGTTATTTGTCGTAAAACTCGGTACAAAAAAAAAAAAATTATTATAAAATTCGGTCAGGTTTTTCTATAAATTAATTCGTGCGTGTAAACAAAATCTTGTTCTGGCCAAGTCGAATTAGATTCGATGAAAAAAATAAGTTTTTCCAACAAAAATCTTGACCTACCACAATTTAAAATTATATTGGAAATATACTTTTAATAAATAATCATATTCATATACCTAAGTGTATGGTATATTAAGTGTATGGTATATTATGTGTATGGTAGGTACATGTGTACCAACATATGTATAATTATGTAAGAAATATATTATTATAAGCTGTGTGTGTTTATTATTTGAATAATAAATTGTTCATTGTTCATTTTTTATTGAATACGTGGCCACGTGGGTCATTCATTTTAAAATGTGAAAAGTCTAGATATTAAAATTTAATTGATAAACTAGTTAATTGGTTTTGAATATTTTGGACAGTCGAACCAAAGTAGTGGAAAGTAGATAGGTACAAAGTTTATGAAAAATACTTTCGTTGGGTTTCAAACACAAAGTAAAATCTATTAATAAGATGCTATTTTTTTTTTTTTGTTATGTAGTTATGTTATCATTATTATCGTTTTCCCAGACACTTTGAGAAAAAACAAAACCGTTATTAGTGCACATTTAACCGGACAAATAGTGTGAAATCACGAATCTCATACTACAGTAGGCGCTATGCACAACCACTTTCTATCGGCTGCTAAAACAAAAAGAGAAATATTGCATTCGTAGAAGACGAAGGAAAATAAAAATAAAAAAACTACCTCCGAAGTAATAATAATAATATTATTCCCTTGTGGATTTTGTTTTCGTCCTTTTCTCTCGAGTAGGTCTACCTTTTTATGTGCTCGCACACACACGATGTGCTACTAAACGTGACCTTGGTTGACGTCCTACAGAAGCAATTATGGGGCACAGATGGAACCGGTTGCCGGTGAGCCCCTCACGCACGCGCATGGAATGTGGGCAAGTCTCTGCCGAGAACCGGTACAGAGGCAGCTGATGCTGAATGCGGACACTCCTAAGAATATAATATATATACCATCATAATATTATAAGGCCCCGGGATGTCGGCGGCCGGCTTCGTGCTAAAACGATCGTGATGGCTATTAGGTGTTCACGTCAATATCATCATCATCGTGTAGTGACTTCAACTAGGTATCCTTTTCTCGGAATTCTACCCTCGGCAGACATGTTTTATTGTTACTCTGGTGTATCGCTGTAGTTGTTGTTGTTGTTGTTGTTGTTATTGTTATCACTGTTGTCAAACATTAAGCAAACTGCAGCAGTGTAATGATAACATTCATATCATATACCAAAACAAAAAAATATAATTTTCTGAAATTTATTTGTAGGTAAACATTTAAAAATACCTAATGTAGAACACGTTGTGTGTTAGATGTAACCTACTCCACAAAATATAATATATAAAATAAATATCGACGGATATTAAGATAATTATAATTCTATATCATAATTATTCATTATGCCTAGAAAATATTATGCAATAAGATCTTTATCTTAGTATTATATAATATTATGTCTTATGATAGTTAGTATTTGCATGGGAATAATACAAAAAGTTACGATGGAAAACATAATATTATACGCAGATATACTCAGATAACTCTGAGACTATTATTATCACACTTCCGTTTGATAAAAAAAAACTTGACAATACATTTTATAGCCAACAATATATTATTATATTGGAATACAAATAATAATAACACTATTAGAACATATTATATTAGATATGAATACTCAAGACGCGAGATAATATTATTATAATAGTTTTAACAAAACGGTGGTATTTAAAAAAACTAATCCGTTTCAAATTAAATACACATTTTTTTACAAATTTAATTTTGTTTTCGTAATCCTAATCCTAAATAAATAAATCGGAATATTATGCAGTCGTGAAATTGGTAAGAACACAGTTAATAATATGTAATACAACGATTTTTTAACGTAAATATACTAAATAGCAGTACCTATACCAGAATTGAGTGACACAATTTATATAGGTAGCTGGTAGGTATAGTTGTATAATAAATTATTACTTAAACATATTTTAATACGTGTTGTGTAATTTGCAACTGTAAACCGACAAAAATGTTGGATGAACATAATATTTTATCCGCTGCACACATTGAACTATTACGATGTATTGACAAGTTCGAAATCGTTAAGTAAATCGATGAAAAACATATTTTTATTAAAAATAGAACGTGCAACAAACTGAACAGTTATCGGAGACAACATAATCCTTAAGCACAAATCGTTACACTCAAATGACACCGTTTTATCTTAATTTTTCCTGTTCTCATTGATTAATATTATGTATCCATGTTAAACAGGAAGAAATTTAGATACAAACATGTTAGTGGTATTAAAAACAGGTATATAATATGCTGAAATATTTATAAAAATTCATAGATGACTAACCTGTTCTAACGGTAAAATGTAAACTCACGATAGTATCATTTGTTATTTAATATTTAGTGGTTTTCTAAGTAAGTAAAAGGGGTATATAATATATTTTTAACGATTTCAAAGATATAATATAATATGTTATAACACTTATAACTATGTTATAAAATATAAATAATCTGGTTAGTTTATTATACTAGAATATTACTATCAAACGATAATGAATCAACGACTAATCAAAAATTATTTATTTGGATTTATAAATATTTCAATCGTCTATATTATTATATATTATATGTGTAGAACTCAATGCTGGATAATGTGTTTGAATACTTGCTAATGTTTTTTTTATTTTATATTTTCCCATTGAAGCAATAATGGTCTTAGTTTAAATCGCTTGCATTAATACTTCACATATTATCTATACATAGAATTGACTATTGAGAGCAAAATCTATTTCATTAAAAATAAAAATTTTTATTTGACTATCATCAAATTTAAGCTAGAAAATAACAACGATATTTATTTTATATTATCAACACTCGAGCCGACGACAGCAATTTCCACTCTTTTCAAAAACCGCAAACGTCGAAACCAAAACTAAATGGTACCTCGACTAATCGAAGAGTCTAGCAAAACCGGTCGAATGAGGTTATACATCACCACAGTGTTATTATTTTTTTTTTCATACAGTTCTCTTCCGCTTATAAACTGTGATTAGTGCGCATAGTGAATACTGTACGAGTGCAATGTAAATCGTACGAAACAAAATATGAGAAAGCTATTTAATAGTTTTCGTCAACATACTTTAAAATTTTAAATAATTAACCAGATATATATTTGATTTTGACCAATTACGTACAAATATGGCATTGCAAGAACCTATTTGAGAAGTCAAATAAACACTACATTTTTATAAGTTTACCAGGGTGGTTCTTATTTGTTGAGATGAAAAAAGGTTAAGCAATTTTGTTCAATTTTGTTCCTCTCCCCATAACTTTATTCAATACATTAATAGTGTGATGTTGGTTAAATTTGGTACTCATATCTCACCCCATTAACGTGCCGCAAAATAGGGTCAAACAATTGCCAAAAAGAATAGTTTTTTTTTGGTTTAATTTAATTTAATAAAAATATATAAGAGCATTTATTTTAGAACTTAATATTATCTATAAAAAAATATCTTAACATGATTTCTCATTATTCCATAATTTTCCAAAAATATTAATATGATAGGTACCTACTTTTATTTATTAACTTATATATGGAAAAATTGATTTTTTACGATTATTCGAATATATTTTACGGTCGATTTTACTATGTGATAAAATGTAATCTACTTAAAAGTTAAAACAACGCTACTACCTAGTTAAGTATTAGTTTTATACTATCGAGCGAGCTGCAGGTGTATACTATATGGACTGCTGATTTAACCATTCTAAATGGAGGGCAGCCTTTCGTTTTTTACTATAGGTAAGTATAATAATATGTTATATTATATTATAATAATTGCAAGTACCTACCAATGATTTATGAATGGAATCATAACAAATAATATTGTTGTAATTTGTATTATGTGTGTGCGCGTCACACTGGACAGGACGAAAGGGAATAGGAAAAATCGGTCCATTCTCGAGAAGAGAATGATATTTTCATTCTTACGCGAGACATTATTATAATAACAATAATACGTATTATGTTCTATATTTTTATATGCACTGTACACAATATAATATGTATTAAATAATAATATTAAATCCTTGGCCGACGACACACACGCGTACTATTTGTAGAAAACTCTCGGTGTATGTGCTCTATTGTAGTGTCGTTGCGTCCGTTTCGGTTCCGTGGGAGAGCGACTTGTTGCTCAGCTGTATACCATAATACACCTGTATTATCGTGGTATGTAGGTAGATACAGCATGTAGCGGCAACGCGTTTTTTATTATTCGTGGACGGCCGAGGTGACGTAACGACAGCGCGAATGCGATTGCAACAATGGTCGGGTTTGTAATAGTAATAATATACCTACATAGTTTTTCGAACTGAGAAGGAAACACGGCTCACGAGTGTATCATTATATTATTATAGTTATAGACACTCATTTATATATCTAATCCTATGTATAGCGTATAATAATATATTATAATATGGTCGTAAGCCGCCACCGCGCGGGGAGGAGAGAAATCGAAATTTAAAAAAAACTTACGTCCGTAATTAATAAACGAAAACTTCTAGCGTGCCGTACAGATTAACTAGACGGTCATGCAAAGTGAATATGTGACAACGTAAATAGAGCATGGGCGACCGACAGATATATTATAATACATATTATTGTATGTACCTATAATGATTATAATAAGCGTCGTGCGCGCATGTGTATTCATTTATTATAAGGGAATTATTGTATAATAGGTGTCGGTGGCGCAACCAGCGGGGAGGTGATCTCCATCCTCCTCCCACGCAGCAATTAAGCTATATTCGAGTATTCTTATCAAGTGGTATGTTTTTTGATTCAAAATTGGTCTAAATAATAATCGTGATATAATAATATTATATACCATTTACATGTTATACAGGAGGTAGGTTAGTACAAAATAAAAATACATATTTTGGACCCACTCAATCTATACGCTTACGGGACAGTCTTGATTGCGATGCTATACCTAACCAGCTAAAATCTTAACCAGAGGGAATCTAACCATAAAATGTTATATTATATTATTTTTAACATCCGTATTACGATTTTGACGCTCACGTCTTCCACTGGATCTAGGAGCTCCGCGGACACATCCAAATTCAATATTATTAGTTAAATTGCAACGTTCTCATCGTGATTTCTAATTTTTTTCTTCTTATAGATAATTGATTTTCTGGTTTTTGGAGCGCCGTAAACTTAATCGTTTGAGAACCACTTTGAGATACACTCACATATTATAAACATAGAGTTTAGCTAGGTATATTATATCAGAATATTTCGCAACGTCTTTATCAGCTGAGAGAGTTTCGCAACCAGTCGAAAATCGGGACATAGAGAAAATTTAATTAATAATATTGTATCGAGGGTTATCATCAACACGAGAGATAAACGAACATAATATAATCATATACCTAGGAATACATTATACTTCAGGTACATCTCGATTTCTCACGCTACCATGGTCGTATGTTACGATAATATATAATATATATTATTATTATTATTATATTCATTAACTTCGCTTGTTCGCAGATTGAGATACTACTACAATGGATCGTTTAAATGTGTATTATTATTTTTATTTTTCGCTAGTCTGTTTGTTCACCACATGACATTGAAAATTCGACGTTTCGCCCGACGGATTCACGAATCGTAAGAAACTTTTGCGTAATGGTTTGTGACTCGCGACTTTATTATTCCTATATTAATCGTAATGCTATAATACGCGTTTAACGGTAAAGTATGATAGTAATAATATTATTGTATAGCTGTTATTTAGATGTGATTGAACCCGCGTCGAGCGATTTTTATCCGTCTTAGATGATCGATGAAATCGTCCGTGATGACGTCAGCTCCTACTTGGGTGTAAAGAACCAAATGACAATGAATATACAATATACATAGTGATTCACCAAGCAAGCTCACTCCAAATTTTGCCTTTAATTATGAGTTAAATCAAATTCTGATTTTTGGAATTTTTAAGTAATATTTTTTAAATGCCACATTTTTCAAATACTCAGAATATTGTTTAATTTAATGAGTGCACGTGGTGATATAAGCTTCGTTTTATTTTTCAAATTTTGAATCAACCATATATTTTTATAACTACTATAAATTGATAAGCTAATAATTGATTTTGTTGAAAATGTTGATCCATCTGAATCAAAAATTGTACGAGTTATTAAACTTTGTATGTAGGTACTAAGTAAAATAGTCCCAAAAAGTTGTTTTACAAAAATATAAAATAAATAATATATTATATTTAATCTAGTAATCATTACGCTTGGACATTTTTACAAAACTTTAAATTTTAATAGATTAATATGAAATATGAATCACTATAATTTTCAAATTATCATACAAGTCCACATAGTTTAAAAATCTATTATCCTTATATAGTATACACAACTATACGTTTAAGAACTGAAAACCTACTCGTTTGAATTTCAATTTAGTTATACAATATTTTCAAAAAAGTCATCGGCTTAGTAATGTAAAGGAAAAAAGCGGGTTTTTATTTGAAAAAAAAGTTGGTATCACCACAGGACACTCCTTAAATTATATAAAACAATCTAAATATCAGAAAATATTGTTTTTAAATGGTATACATATTTAAGCATTTTGAAAATCAAAATTTGAATAAGCTCCTAAGTAAACCAAAAATAGGGATGAGCATGCTAGGTGCAAATTATTATATTAGTTCAAGATGACTAACGAATAGTATACGTCATTATGTTGCAATAATCAGTACACGCATCAATGTGAATTTTAAATTTTTATTTGACACTCCTTAATGCACATTTGTATTTGAGTCTTAGCGTTTATACAGTGTATATACCTACTTAATATGCAAATAATAAAATACAATATCAATATTTATAGTATGGCACGTTACTGTTTATAGGTAATATGAATGGCGGGTAACAAAACAATAAAACTAAATAACAAGGTAGCATTCTATTTTACTTTAGCCAATAGCCTTCTATACTATCCAACCCAATTCCAATGGACATATAACCATTTCAACAAGACCGTATTTCATGAATTATTTGTATTATTTTTTTCCATCTTTTATAAGAATTCGTGTGAATGAATATTTTTTTTCCTTTACCAACAGTCGATTTTTCTATAACCTGTATTTACCGTGATAATAATATAATATGTAACAAAAAAATAAACGTGACTAGTAACCCGATAAACCGTTTTGACTGCATCGAATTTTCAAAGTACCCTTAAGAGACGTTATATTATAGGTATTACTCGTGTACATATATATACGTCTTGGGAAACGCATGGCTTAATTTTTTTCATAATACCTACATATAATATTATTATTGTGTCGGGACTAATATATTTACCTGCTGGTGGCCTGTCCTTGGGATAGCATATTCTAAAAAGACCCTTCGTTCTTGTAAAATAGAAATATTTGTTCATTTGTTCGAGTACTGAAGTTTGACTACGCTGGTTAACGGCATTCTGAAAACACATAATAGATACAAATTAAAATACTGTGTTAAGGTTATGCATTTTAAAATTGACGGGTTCTGTCTGTTCGTAACATCATCATCACCATCATCAACATCTCAAAATTAGCATTTTTAAAATATCATAATACACACGTCATAGTAAAGTGCTAGTGGTTTTAATTTTAATTGGAAATTACTTTACTGTTGTTCTCCAAACCATAAATTTCAAAACTACATGGTTCAATTATTGTGCGCACAATGCATTTGTTATATATACACTGGCATTAATGATACCTATATCATGTATAGTATCGCAGAGTACATCAAATGCACGGCCCAGTAAAGTATTCGCAATTCGCAGTGAGATGTATATTTACGTATGATCATTACACCTATTTTAAAATCACATTGTATTTTTAAAAAAACAATAAAAATATAACCGTATTATCGTGCACGTTTCGAACGACCTTCGAATGCACAAACTGATTTACGATAATATACAGCTTTTACGGGCAGTACCTATTACACGTTCTAAATATTCTAATATCATTAAGTGTAGAAAGTATAACTACTCATTCGAAGACGCTTAAACCGATATTTTATTATTATTGTTTTTAAATTCGAAATATTATATAGGTATAAGCGTATTATAGTACCCGAATACAACAGAAAGAGAGGATACTTATCGATCAATTAACTCCGTAATAATGATATATTATATAGACGTACGGCGGCGCGCTTGCATTTGATTATATTTTACCGATTTCTCATTTTCTAGAAAAGGGTTTCGTACGTAATTAATTATTATTATTCGATGAAATCGACCCACTTTTCGTATATTTTTTTTCCATCTTTTTTACATTTATTGTCATTCGGCTTTGTGTCGCTGTCAAAATAGCCTCGCGTCTTTATTATTATTTTGCAGACCATATCACGGGTTTCTGCAGATTTTAAAACGTACCTACTTGTATATTCTATATAATACGATAGAGGGGACTGCAATTCCATGGTACAGCGACCTCGACGAGCATATATATATATATAAAATAATATATTCGAAACTACGCCGAATATTCCGTATTTTTAATTTCCAGTAGCGCTTCAAATCACACTACACCCGCGGTGGTCGAGACCAATCGGAAAACAAACTATGTGTGACATACATGCGACTGCAGGGGTCCAAATAACAATACGGATCAGTGATATAAATAAAGAAATGTATAGATTCGACTTCATTTTAAGGGGCGTGGTGTTTTGTGTAAACAATAATATCCATCGAAATTGTTGACCGGGGTTTTTTTTATAGTTATCAATTTTTTAGAAAATACTAGGTAGTCTATAATATGGATGTAATTCTTTAAATTATATTTTTTATTATACCTATAGGTAGGTACACCTATTTCAATCAGAAAAATATATTAATATTATTAATCTTTTCGAAGATACGTGGTACCTATACTATTGTGTTTACTGAATAATAAATAGTTATTTTCAACATAATATGATTTCGAAAAAATCAAAACATCCTCTGAAACTTTTCCCTGCAGATATGAATATACTTTCATTGTACTCGTGAGCTTTCAAGTATGTAGGTATAGTATATACCTACCACCGAGTGTGTTTGACTCGAACAAGCTGCAGTTAGTATACCTATACGTCCTACTAATTTTCTAAAATAATATGTGTATTGGGTGTGTTCTGCCGACAGATAATATTTATTGCAATATTGTATTAATAATTAATACATTATAATCGTCTTGTGAAAATCACGACGGTGATGTACAAATTATTGTATATGCAATTCGACGTCGTTGCTCACACTAACAAAAAAAAAACTGTCTACGAGTAGGTATTGAAACAAAACGTTAAATCATACTATTGTTTGCGTAATAATCTTCGACGAAAAATATATTAATATTTCAAACTATAATTATTGTTTATTGTTTTTTAGTATATATTATGCAGTGTTTAAAATAATACGGTCACTAGTACAGGATCGATTTAACGTTAATCGGATGGTTTCTACGAACTTTGATTTTTTATATGAAAAAAAAAAAATTAAAAATGCGAACTAAACACTGTATATTTACTCCGAATCCGCCGATTTTATACATTTCATTACACATAATATTATATCAGATTAGTTCACTATTTAGATTATTTAACGAAATCGTTGTGACTCGGTAGTGATTCACGATTATTTTTAGATCTAACATATTAATACAATCCGCTGTAAGAACTCTACTTTGTGTTTATTCGACGCAACGAACTACGCTGTCTTGTCGCATGAAATATCGATATTTTTCATCGAGATCCCCAACAATACTACCAAATTCGTAGTGAACTCATAATATCATATAAGTTTACGACCAATTCAAATTGTCAGTACTCTGGTCGTTCAATAACCAAACTATGCAAAATTATGTCGTCTATAACATTATAGTTAGGCGATGAATATTTAATCGACGAATTCGATAACACATATAAAAATATAATATTATTATAGTTAATTTATACTCTTTATATTCGAGGTCAGAAACTAATGACGTCATGATGCATTGGCAATTTGAAACGAAGGAACCCACACGACTCTTGTACAACAACCCTATACAGGGTGCATTATTCAAATTCTGATTTTTGGAATTAATAAATATTATACTCAAAGACAATTGTTTTGTATTCTAGAAAATTTTTGTATTACTTAAGGAGTGTCCTGATGTGATACAAACTTCTATTTTTCAAATGAAAAACCCGCCATTTTTTCTGTAAATTATTAAGTGGATAATTTTTTGAAAATGTTGATAATAATATACACTAACCTATTTCAAAATTTGAATGAGTAATTTCTTAGTTATTTAATTGTTTATACTAAGGATAGTTATAGTCTCTAAAAATGGTTTTACAAAAATATAAAATAGACGTAATATTGGAATTATTATTTATTATACTTGGGCCATTTTTACAAATTGATAATAATGATAGATTAATATTAATGACTTAAATTTTAAAATCACCATAGCCCAATATTTTATAAATCTATTACCATACACTTTTTATACTTAGAACATAAAGAGAAATAACTCAAAAAATACTGGTTCAAAGTTTGATTCTAATACGTCTAATTTTTCAGAAAAAATTATCCGCTGAATAAGTCACAGTTGAAAAGGGAGGTTCTCATTTGAAAAACAGAAGTTTCTATCTCCACAAGCCACTCCTTAAGTTACAAAAAAATCTCAAGATTTGAAAATATGGTCTTTAAGTATAGAGGCACTTAAAAATGTAAAAATCGGATTTTAAATAACTACATTATTTAAGAAAAAAAGAGGTGAGCACTGAGCATGCTTGGTGAGTCACTCAGTGTATGTGCATTGTGCACGGTGAAATGTAACTCTTTAATATATTATTTTAAATTTATTATCAAATGACGAATATCGTCATCAAACGTATCATCCTAGCGAAGGGTTGATTAAAACCGATCGAGTGCTTATAATAGGTAGGTACATGCGTAATACATTATTACTAATACTCGACTTCAACCAAGAAAAAATTAACAAAAAGTAAAATATGTCACTATAATATACCTATAGCCACCTAGGTGTATCTCAGTTTCAGTATATCTCGGTTCACAGGCAAATTGGCGTCGGTGTACATATCGAACTAATTCGACCGAGAATTGATATGGGCAATCCACCTGTGACGAATTAGATTTAGCACTTATATATTTTCAAATTGCTCTTAACACTTTTCTGATAGATATTACTTTTCTGTAATTTTTGTCTATGTTAGACGATCAATTTTTGAGTATATAACATACATTAATTTATAAATAAATAGATTTCCTATGTGAAATTATCTTTAATTTTTGTAATAAATGGCAACCATATGTATAAACAAAAAGTATTCGTTTTTCGTGATCCAAAACGAAATTACTTAGTGGGCCACCCAATAAGCGACTTATATATGGGTTGAAAAATGAAGCTATAAGCGCTCTGCTGAGTCGCAAGAAACATATTGTGTACAAAATTTGGTGCCATTTGGTGAAAATTACCGAATAATAAAAAACGCACAATCATTTTTATATAATATAAACAAACATGATGTAATCCGTGTCAATTAGCTCCAAAATCAAGGCCCTGCGTGTTGTCAGACCTATATTTAATAGATGGGTACGTCTATAATACGAAAATACGGCAAGAGTGTAGCGTTTTAACGGTTTTCATAATTTATATACCAATAATACCATTTTTTTATTTACGATAATATTCGTCTTTGTCCGTTGTAAATACATCATTATCTTAAAAATTATCTAAAAAAGTAGTTTTGCTAAATTGTATTCATACTTTAGTTGAGTTAGAAATACAACACTATTATATTATGGTCAGTAACATAGGAGATGGGGGAAATTAAAACTGAGCAGAATTTTTCTAGGACCGGAAAATTTTGATGGGTGACGACGTGCCAACCAAAATAATTGTTATTTTATTCGATATTTTATATTTTATGTGGGGTAAATAACGGTGAACCAGTAGAACCAGTGCTTGATTTGGAAAAAAACTAGAAGGGGACTCAGAGGATGTGTGATGAATGAGCGTTCCACACAAAATTAATTGTCACATTACCGTGGGGGGCAAAGTCTCCCACATCTCCCTACAGCCCCTCATAATCCCAAAAAATCATTAAATTTAATATACAAAAATATTTAAAAAAAAAAAAAAAAACACTTGTTTATTCCTTATTTCTTTTAAAACATTAAATGTACCTAACATTATTAGTTAATTATTCTACAAAAAAAGAAAAGAAAAAAACTAACTACGTGTTGAATAAGGTCCATAAGTTGTCATATGAACTATCTTCATGTTTAGAAGATCATTTAGGACAGTTTACTTCTTCAGAATTTATATTACGATTAATAAAAATATAATCCATAAAATGTATCTATTATCTATGGCATAATCACAGCTGATATACGTTTATATTTATGTGGGCATAATACAATTTCTTAGCAATTTAACAATCAATTTTTTTTTTATAGTCGATTGAAATGTATAAATATTATGGCTATAGGTTATAGGTATATTTTGCATCAGAAAAACTGATGATTTACAAATTCACAATAGTAAATGTTCCCAGCTTTCCGTTTCAAATAAATAGAAGAGGAACACTAAAAAAAAAATTTTAAAAGAAGGGGGACTCCCCCCCATATCAACCACTGAGTAGAACTATTTTTGGAGTTTCTGGCTAACCTAGGATACAAAAACGAGAGTTACAAAAACCAATTACGGGGATCTGGATACATATTTTATGAATGAATTTATTAATTTCCGAGGTTATTTGAAATACTTGCCCGAGAATGTATCCACAATAATTTCAGTATCAGATTTCATTCAGTACACTTAAAAGGGTTAAATCATTAAAGCACAATAAAACTGTGAACATCGTTAATAGAAATGACGAAATAATATTAAAGATTTAGGCAGAATAAAAGCTCATGAAAAATCTAATTAGTTTTGTTGTTTATTTACATAGGGCAATGCTTGATAAATATTGTATTCCAAAATTCAATATTAATACATTGTTATACATATGCATAAGTGTCATAAGCTTGTTCTGGTTCCTTTAGTACATTAGACAGTTGATGCTAAATTGTTATTTTTGAGTAAATTAATTGATGGACGTGTTGATGCTTCCGCTTTACTCTCTCAAATAAATTTTAAAGTTCCTTCCCGTTTCACTCGGTCATCCCCTCTTTTTACCAAATCCGCTCACAGCACAAATTACGATAGAAACCACCCAGTTGATGCGTCTTATTAAGACATCTTGGCAATGAGCACCAGCACTAATTCAAGCAACTTATAAATTATAATGCGTTATTATTTTTATTGAGTGCTGGCACTATGCTAAATTGTATTATTGCTGAATCATTATATAATTAAACAACAAATAAAAGCAAATAACAGTAAAATCTGGACATGTGTAACACCCACTCAAGTTCAAAAGTGTTTGTGAATCATATTATTAAGCTCCTGGCCCGCAAATAAATAAATTAGAGGCCAAAACGGGGTTCTGCACGAAGAAAGTGTCCTCAAGACAGTAATATCCCAAATACTAGGGGTCAAAGAGTATAATATTAAGTCGATGAACGAAAAAGTTGTGTAATGCGAAAAATGAAAAACGCATATTATCAGTATAATATACACCCATATAACAACACTTAGATCATATTCATATAATATATAGTATATGATTTAAGTACCGACATCCATTATGGACAAAGACGATAAGCACGCAGACCGTCGAACGAGGCGATTCTAGTAGAATATAATACGTCTATAATAAACCAATAAATAATATTATTATAACAATAAACACGACGAAATTGTAATACTGTACGGTTCGTCGAGCTTCCGGTGTCGGAGTGTCGTCTTAGTGTTTCCGGTACGATAGATTCGTCTGTGCCGTGTATTTTAGAAGTATCAGCAGTACACCGCTGCAAGACGCGCGTAAAAAGTACCAATACTACATAATAGCATAATGCCCGACTGTACCTATAGTAAGGTACCTGTCTATATACCACCTACCTATACAACAGTCGAGAACTCCACCGCCGCCGCAACAGCAGTCGTCGATGGCTCAACGACCTCGTATAGAATTCTGAGCGGCCCCCGACGCGAGTGGTGCCGACGGAATACGTTATGCGCTCTGAAGAATGCGCGTCGACCAGCTATTGTAAACGACAATATAATATAAATTATAATAATATTCTTAGGTATCCATAATATTAAACAGGTAGTGGATAATATGCACAGGGTGGCATTCGTGGTGTCTGCACTGCCACGTGCGTTTCTTCTGCCGAATTTCGAAGCTTATCGATAAAAAAAAGTCTGACTTTTGATCTTTTTTTACCAACCGTTCTCAAGAAGATGTAGTCAGTGCACTATTTGTTTTTTCTATCTAGCCTACGCGCCACATTGCCAATTGAACGTTCACAATAATGAATATAATCATAATAATTTCTAAAATCAGAGTGAAATAACCTCTTGTAAAATTTAAAGGTAAAATTATTATCTAGGGTCTCATAGTCTTTTTATTATATTTAAATTCGAGCAAGTAATGAATACTTTAAAATTGCAAATTATTTGGGTAACTTAGAATACTCATAACTCGCTTTAAAATAATAATATTACCTTTAAATTTTATTAGAGGTAATTTCACTCTAATTTTAAAAATTATTATGAACTTAAAATTTACTATGCTGAAATTCTCTTAATTTATTTTGATTCCGAACGCAGTGGACAAAAATACTTTTTAAAATAGTCGAAACACATTATAATATTATAATATTATACGTCCAATAACCGTCAAAATATACCGAATGACTATAATAGTTTTATTTTATTTATAAACAAAGTTTATACGACAGCAGTCCTGACACTTCGCTTTTATTATCTAAACTTTTAGTCTCTGTAATAAATCAAACTATTGCTTCAAAATGTATACATTTTCTTAAAAACTTTGTGGTCGTAAGAAAATTATGGTTTTATCAAAAGCATCACGTTTTTCCAAATACTGTTAACTACACTTAGGTGCATGAACATTTTCTTTTTATTCAAAAACCATCTTGAAGAAATCAATAAAACTAATTTTATTAAATAAATGAGTATAACCGGTTTAACAAATCACCCTGTATATTATTATTAGACACGCGGGCAAACACTATTGTTTGTTATTATAATGTCCAATTGAGCGTCGTTTTTTCGATATTACTTTTCACGTTGTCTTTTTATTATTGTTATTGCCTATTATTATTATTGGATGTATACAATTTTTATTTTATTTTTTTAAATTTTTTATCTGTGTCCCACCTCACTCGATTCCGGACCGATAACGGTAACAGACAGGAGGATATCAGTCCACACGATACATATATACATGTGCACTAACGGTCATGTCCGGAATAATTTCACTGGATTAGCTATTTCCACTATAGCCGATAGGGTATTGTATTGCAGCTATTTGTCGCACTACGAATAATATAATATATAGGTAGGAACCTACAAACAGTATAATGAATAAACTGTTATATTATATGCTATCTGCACCATTACGCCATTCGATACAGGTAAAGTACTCTTGATGAATGGTGGTAAAGGCCCGATCGCTACCCCAGAATATTTAATTGAGTATGCCTCACTACCCTATTTAATACATTTAAGTGTTTTAAGTTTTAACCGTATAAAATTATAAATTTCACAACGATTATAATTATCAAATCTATATATGTATGAAGCAACTTGGAATAGCATACAACATGATAAATCACTGTAGGTAATAGTTGACAAATCGAATATATTTTAATATTTATATAGTCAATGGCGTAGCTAGAGGAGCCGCGGGGTCAGCAACCCCCCACAAAATGATAGGAAAATATAAAGAATGCTTTCAGTGTAAAGTGAACGTATATATGCGTAAGGGTGTAAGACGTGACCATGTATTAAATAAGTTGTGATTTCTAAGGTTGCTTCAAAAGCCTAAAATATTTTATACTCAAGGCATACCAATTTTATGAGTGATTCTAATTAAGTCATCCCTACATAACAAATTCTCACTGAAGAAGGGGCCTGCCTCGCCAAGCAAAAGTCTGGCTAAGCCATGGCGACAGTAACTGCAGTTACCATGTATAAGTAACAAATTATTAACCATTCAGTATGATTATAATAACATACAGTTAATATATATTAAATTTAAATAATATGATATACATATACCCTAAACAGAGTGCTATTCACCAACCATGCTCGTCTTTTTTTTCTTCAATAATCCAGTTATTAAAAATCTGATATAGTATAAAATAAAATGGAATTAGTATAAACATTTTAATAGTGAAAAACTACTTGTTCAATTTTCATTGAGTATATCAACATTTTCAAAAAAATTATTCACATAATAATTTACAATAAAACGGAAGTATTATCATTTGAAAACAGAAATTTGTATCACCACATCACACTACTTCAATAGTACAAACAAATTTCGAAAATTTTAAAATTTGGTCTTTAAGTAGATATATTTAACAATTCCAAAAACCAGAAGTTTTAAAATGCATTATTAAAAAGAAAATGGAGGTGAACATACTTGTTGAATCACTATGTATATAATATTATAGTATTATACCGATGATTCGTGCAATAAAATTCTGTCATCGTCATGAAGCCTTCTATAGGGTATAAGGGTCTATACAATAAATACATAAAAAAATAATACTCCGACAATTTGAACAAACCGACTGCGACTAACTATTTATTTGGAAGTTTTTTAAAAAAAAATCCATTCACCATCCTCAGGCTCATGAGCTAAATACGCCCCTGAATAATGTACGAATTTATTATTAATCGCCCCAAGTCAAATCGCTAAAATGTATAAGCAATGTAATAAGGTGTATATACATATAGGTACCTATCAATATATTCATGTACTATGAATAAAAGTAGACACCGATTTAATCTGATTTACATATTTTCTAAACGATCAAAATATAGGAATAATAACGACGCTTGGTTTTCAATGGCCCAGTTTTGTATTGCGGAAATCGTACGTCAGATATGAATATATTATTAAGATTAAACTGTAATTTCAAAATGCTGGATCTATGTTACTCGGGGATAAAGATAAAAGAAATAAACTACGAAGTACAAATAGTAAGTGGTTACGTACTTCTTCAAAATCATAATCTAGTACAACATAACAATTTAAAATGTAATCTTATAATATTTCAATTAATAAAAACATCATAAATTGTATCATAATGTAATAACATTATGTATGTGCTAATAACAAATAATATGCAATTTCTTAACTGACACGGATTTAAAAAATACATATACTTATATAGTAATCATTCAAGTTTATACACAATATAATACAATGACATAATAATATAAGGATTACCTAAAAAACTAGTAAAAAACGTAACAGAAATGTTCTTATCGGTTGTTTTGATGAAATTACACAGTCTTAGGCCAATGATTATGATGTAAATTTCTACCGTCGCTCCTCAATCCCGCAAATCACTAACGTCCGCAAGTCACGTCGTCAGGTGTACATTATATATCAGAAATCATAATAGTAAGCTCAACGAATTATTATTATTTATCAAAATATGTCATCTGGCGGTAGGTAGCATCAATAGGTATTAGGTAGTTAGTAATCTGTACTCGACGGGTTTGGTAACATACACCGACACCGTATATTATAATGTGTTTGATAACATCGTAATAAGATACATATCGGGTAGTGGCACTGTGATTCCCTACCAGCACACCAGTACAACTACACCACACTTCCCCGCGGGTTAGCCAAGTTCAAGGATGACGATCAAAATCATAATATTATTAAACACAGACCACCGAACCTCAAATCCCCGCCGCGTGGCAGGATTAACGAATCAATAATAGGTAATATAATGATAGGTAGATGAATTTTTTTTTTCCCAACTCGACTTTATTCCAATCATAAAAGTCTTTATCTTATAATATTGTTCACGTGCGTTAATGTAACTATTATTTTGTTATTATAAAAGAATATCTGTTGTAGCGATAACAATTATAACCTCTCCACCATAGGCGGGAACCCATTAAAATTTCAGGAGAAGGGGGGCTAACAATTTTAACATTGGGGCTTCGATCCAATACAACTAAAAATCTGTCTGTGTGGTGAGGAGTATGGTGGCTAATGGAATATTAAGAGGGACAAAGCCCCCCACCCGACATTTCAGCTTATGAACATCTCCGAAACTCAAATCCTCGCCACTTGGGACAATTAACGCATCATTAATAATAACAATATAGGTAGATGCCTTTATTTTTTCAACTCGACTTTAGTCCCATCATAAAAGTCTTTATGTTATTGTTCACGTGCGTTAATTATAACTTTACCGTTACTATTATTTGTATGATTATAAAAGAATAATATCTGTCGTAGCGACAACAATATTAACCTCTCTGCGGATATGAACATCTGCAGCTGCACTCGTTCAACCATGTAGGCACCAACACGCGTTTTCGCCAAAATCGTCAGCGGATATTCCAATATTTCCGCAGCGATACATGTGCGAGTTTATGGCTCATTTTTTATACCTAAATATTATTCACCGTTAGGGCGATATCGATTAGACGGCGTCATAGTCTGTCAATCATCCATCGAGGATTTCAACGGAAATCATTTTTTATTCTCGTTTATAATTTGCATTTTATAATAACTATAATATTTTTATACAAACATTGTAAGTCATATCCTCAATTCGTCAAAAACTACGTTTCTGTAACGTCCATATTATTATTATTGTTATTATTATTATTATTATTATTATTATTATTATTACTATTATCAAAAGGTAATAGATCCTAATAGGTAAGCATCCCATACATACGAATCATTAACCGATTCATATAAGTATAATATAATATATTATAATATATTATGATATTATAATTTATGTATTAATTATTTTTACAGGCCAATGCCCTTTGAATATATGATTAAAAACATTGAAAATAATCACAATTACAGATACAACATGACGGCACAATATTAAGATATTAAGTTCTAAATACTAAACTTAAATTTGGAATAATAAATTGAAACGTAAAATAGAATTAAATAATTTTTCATTTATTTTAGAATCAACAAAATCCATCGAATTTAAAACATATTTTATTAGCTAAGAGTAAATAAATATCTGCACCATAACTCTTAGGATAGTGAGAAATATCAAAAAATAGTTCTGGAAAAATATGTTGAAACCCTGGTTCCTATTAAATCCAGTAAATGTGACCATTAAGTAGATCATAAAATATTAATAAAATATCAGAAAGTTGTCTTCTTAGGTTTAGTGAATCCAAACTGAATAAAAAATAATATTCTGAATGTTCTTGTAAGAAATTCTTACTACAATAAATTAGTGTATGAGGTTATTTTTTTAATTTTGAGTATTTCTATTAATAAAACGTAGCATTTCGTAAAATGTATTCAAAATTGTTTTAAGATGGAATTTAAATGATTCAAATTGTATACCCAAATCTTTAACTACTGATACTCTATTTAATTTGTTACCTATATTATTATTATTATTATATTATATTATATAATACACTATACATACGTTATCGTCACAATCTATACACACATTTGATGAAAATTATTCGAGCATAAAATTGTGTACGGATAGTATAATGTTATTATATGTGTCGTGTTCCCACGTCATTCCGCCTTAAAAAATATGCCGACGGATAAACACTGAACCGGCCGTCGTCCGGTCGTCGCAACAATATTATAGTGTCGGCGTGTCTTCGGAATAGATCGAACCGGTGAAGAAGAACAATAAATAACAATATTATATATATATACAGGTACGTGGAATTCCGCATCAATAACTCGTATCAGGGACACGTCGTCATCGATGTTTTTTTCTTAAAAAAAATTTTTTCAACGCAGGACAATATAATATTATGGGTTTAGCGAGTTATCTGTCTCCGTCTATCTATGACAGGCAGGTACACCGCGGTATACACCTACAAATTACAATACAATTTATTATTAATTCACTGTATTGTTGACCATTTTGTATTAGATTATTATATTATACTTTTGCGAGTACATAACATTATATTATTATATAGGTAGAGGTATTATCGCCCAGTACGTTTATGTAATGAAAATGAGGCTCGATGCGACACGACACGCGAGTACGGTATAATAAATGCAAAGATGACGCAAAATATAATAATATACCAATAATGTAGGTACCTATTTATGTATTGTGTACATATGAGCGCCGGACCCGTTATTTCGAGACGCCTCTGCCGCATACATATTACACGGTTCGTATGTACACACACACACCACAAAAGCGAGGAATTCGGTCGGTTCAATATCGTATTAGATGTGAATAGATAATGTAGTCTGGGAGTTCAGCGATAATTATACGGTCATCATCGTGTGGACACATCGCGTCAACGTATAATATGTGCCACGACTCCACGAAATATATAATAATATTATAGGTATATTATAGACTATACTATCTTAAAAACACAATACACCGCACGACTACCGACTTACGCAATTTTATTTTGTTATTTCTTTTGTTTTGTCTTGTTGGAAATAAAAAATATGTAACCCGCATTCAGTGGTTTGAGCTATTATATCAACAACTGTATCAAATTCACGCAGTTGCACATTATATATTTATACATGCACTGGCGCTGCAGCTGCAATTATCAATAAGGGGTGCAGTTCACTATATTCAGAGTGCACTACTACAACAACAGGTGTGGAACAGTTGTACACCCTGGGAGGCTAACCCGGGTACAAGCGATACTAGTCAAGGATGAATCGCATTCTTAAAAATAAAACCATCTAAATCATTTTTTTAAATCGTTGCAAGAAAATACCACGATCTTTAATGCTAAATTACATGTACATAATCATAAGCTCATTACGATAATAATTTCAATACTATAGTCTGTACCTGAGGTAAATTCTTCAAAATATTCAAAATAAAAGTGATTTTGTTATTAATACAATTTTTTTAAATTATTAATTTTGGTTTTGTAATGACAAATTTGTTTCAGAAAGTATTCATAATTTTCATATATTTTGTTATCTTCATTCAAATTTATTTGCGTGTAATTTTGTAATTGAGGAAAATTGTGGTCACGTTTTTACTAGAGGTGGGTGCAATAATGTATCACCTACACACACTGTGGAAAATGTCACGCCTATATATGTAAATAATAATATATTATACCATTCGATATTGCAAAATCAGTTGTATATTAAAATATTCATACAGTATTGGTGGTGCAAAAAATGAAAACTTCTTATTACAATATTGATTTACTGAATTAAAATTATTCACAATGATTACAAAGCTATATAATAATATAGATAATATCATATATCAAATTCTCATTGAATATCAAATATTGATGTAACAATACACTGTACTAACATTTATGTAGTCTGGTAGTCATATACATATTTTATTATTTATTTTCTATGCATACCTATAAACAGAGAATTATAACTCTGGTCAGCATCCATTTTATATTTGTGTACGTGTAACATGATTACATTATTAATTCTAAACATTTAAACGGAGCCTGGTTAAAACGGTAAAAAAACAGTTCACTGAAAATCCGAATATCAACGGAAGTGAGACTACTAATGTAGGTACATACATATTATACGAGAATATATTAAATAATTAAATTGGTTATTAAACCTAAATCGTGTTCAACGAATTATGTAGGTATTAAAACCAGAACAAGGTGAATAATATGTTTTTCATTTTTGAATAATCACTGTCAATAAATATCGTACATCTATAATTTTTGCTAAGACCTGTAATAAATACATTTTATTCGCAACCTAATTGCACCGTTTCCATACGAAAAATAATTGCATAGGTACTGTAGTAATGTAGTGTTCAAAGTTTGATTCTTTTTAGAAAATAATAAATAGATATTAATATGTATACCTACTCTTCTAATCTGTAAGTTTTTGTTTTGCCACTGCATCCATTTATAACGTAAACGTAAATAAGCTCCAATTGCATTCTCTCGGTTTCCTTTTATGCTAACTGCTAAGCCACATTCTCACCCGTACGATATAACATGTATAGTTAGTATAATAATATCTAGTTTTTACATTACCAATAGCAATGTAAAAACAGTTTCACTTGCTAGTGAAAAAAACTAAGCATAATCGTTTAATACCTTTTAAAGAATAGAAAATAAACAACGCGAAAGTGAGAAGAACTCTAATATAATTCTCATGAAGCTTCTACAGTAACATCATATTATTATTATTATTATGCTTTTGTAAAATGTAAATATAATCTTTATACGGTCAGATATATAATTATAGGTGCTTTTCGTGTTTTTACTTACAACTTACCACTCGTTTAAAAAATAAAATAATTTTATTTCTTTTCCTTTCTTCGAAACGATATTATATTTTGGATTTAACAAGTGTATACATCACATTTTTAAAACGTATTAAGCACACGTACCTACAATAGTTGGACAATATATTTTGTAGTTTGTACGCTGTACGCATACTATATACATCATACAAATGCAATGAAAAGGCTAATATTATTTATTTGTCTATGACTCAGACCATGGTCACGGGAATGGTACTACTGATAAGTATCGACATTTAGAAAATAAAAACAAGATTTATAAGCCCACGACTATGTGTGTTTATATTATAATAACGCATTATCGGTGATCCACAGCAGTTTTATCATCTCAATGTAAATACATTCATGTTACAATTAAATTGCCAAGTAGATAAAACAACAGCGTCAATTGAGTGCGATAGTAATATTATTTTTAAGAATATTAAAATTTAAAATTAAAAAAAAAGAAGTTATATTTGACCTTACTGCAGCTTATACTAACGCACTTTTCACTTTTATAATTTCGCTCTTATACAAATATTATTATATTTAATATTCATAGTAATTAAAGAGTGCTACTTCCATTGTCACGGTTCAACAATATTATAGCTTGTGAGTTGTAAGGCTGAGAGTTTTTCTCATATTAAAATAAAACGTATCTAATAGAGCGGACGAAGTTTAGGGTGTACCTAATATAATATTAGAGAAATTTGGTCCCTATTAAACATATTTAATCATTACCTACGTTAAACAGCATTCATTAAAGTGTGTCTAAACACGAGATAAAATCATCACAATAATTTATTGCTTACCTACTACATAATTAATTTACGATAATATTGTTATTCAACTGTACCGGTGAAATCATTTAACAGATCATTACAATTAACAGTGGATACTACAAGACGTAAACATGCGTAAAAAAAAAAAGCTTGTCTCGTAATTTTACATTACCTTCGCTATTTTTCTACGTTTATAATATCCATGTCGAAAACGATAATCGATCAGCAGATAAGTCTCACCAGATTCGTGATAGAAATTTACTGGAATACATGATGATGACCATTTTCTATAAGAAAAAAGTCCCGACTCTCTTCGGACTGGTCAACACTTAACTACGTGCCAGTCAGTCAGGTTATTGACCCCGGCAACGCTATTGGTAATTGGAAAAACTTTCATTTCAAGTAGTTGGAATTTTTCGACTTGTTTGCCCGCTTGTGCCTACTATCGCCTATCAGTATTCGGTGAAAATGAAAGTAGAGTGAAAAAATTACTATTTTACGATGAAAAAAACGGACGTCGATAACTATTTACTTCAAATACAAATAGCAATAATAATAAACGCCAACATAATTTATTTTATTACAATATACGTATAATATCAGAATTTACCAGTTACGTAGCCAGTTTCAAATAACTTTAATATACCTACCTATAAGTATTAATATGTTTACGGATATAATAATAAACTCAATGACTAATTTTCTACCACTGGAGCTAGTTAGATAATATAATATTATTATAATTCTTTAAGCAGGTTTATGGACTATAAACTAATTAAAAAGTAATTAATTTATTCATGTTTCCGTACCGTTCGAAAAAAAAAATAATGTATAAAATATTTCTCGTTCATCTTTTAAATAATATAAAATGTTTATTACACAATTATTATTTCTCCAGTGACGTAAAATTGTATTTTTATTTTCTTATAAGAAAATTGTATACTATTTGGAGCTTGGATACTGACGCATTTATTTGCATTCTTAAAATATTTTGAAAAATGTAGAAAGAGATTGTAAACTGGCCAGCCGAAGTTACGTTAAAAAATAATTCCTATGATTACTCCTTATTGATTCAGATTGCAGCCATTACCGGTCTTCAGTAATATTATCTATAATAGTCGAATAAATAGGCAATATACTACATTTTTGATTTCTTGTTCCAATTTATGGTCATATATTATACATTCAATATTTTTTTTATTCGGTTATTTGTAACTCGAAATACGGTTCTGGCCTGCAGTAACACGAATTGATAAAGTAAGACATGCGTCTAGCGTGAAACCAATTAAATGACTGAAATCAT
Organism: Macrosiphum rosae; assembly: GCA_016617965.1. Classification (NCBI taxonomy): domain Eukaryota; kingdom Metazoa; phylum Arthropoda; class Insecta; order Hemiptera; family Aphididae; genus Macrosiphum; species Macrosiphum rosae. The sequence continues at coordinate 35,754 of WHPZ01590056.1, forward strand.
ACGTCTTAGTGTAGTAACCTCAATAAATGCATTTTATATAAAATATAAATACATTATATTTTCGTAAAAAGTTTTGGATTCGTTTATTAATTTCTTAACACAAATTAGAGTTGTTATAACTTATAAGTAACCTTCAAGTTTCAACCATTTATTTCCTATATTACATAATTAATGATTATATTTAAAATGTATAGATCATATTATAATAATATATTATAGCAATAAAATATTACCTATGATTTAGGCATGTTAACAATGTTATATAGTCCACTTGAAACAAATAAATGCTTCCAGCTATTTTTGTTTTAACTAAACTTAGTAATATGTTTATTATTTTAATTATTACTTAAAAATCATTATGTGGAGTGTGGACACACGGTGACATTTGAATTTTTAATGACATAAGTTAAACATCCATACAAACCATTAAATTCTCCTATTAGCGTTGAACTAATAACTTACTATTCTCGTATAATGGGATATTATAATCATAATAATTATATCATATTATCTGGTTTTCGGTACAAAATACGAACATTATGCCGAATAATTAGGATTATTATTTATTAAGGTTACTAGGATCAGAATTTAAAAGAAAAAATATGCTATCATTTAAATTAATTAGTTTTACTCGGTAACTATTAGTCAATAGTCATGCTGACGTTCTGTAAAAATTCGTTATAAATTATTTCAATTATTATCTAATTTTAATATTTTAAATATCAGTCATATATCGAGAAATAATGTATATTATATTGAATACTACAAAAAATAAAATTAGATTCGTGTAAATTGTTAACAAACTGTAATTTATATGAATTTGCAAATACATTGTTTTATTACATATTTTATATAAGTTATTGATTATATCATTATTGAATTATTGATGGTTAGTGCACAATGTATAAAATAGAAACATTCTAAAATTATTATCATCCGTTTATAGAGGTGATAGGTACCATCTTTAATAATATTACTTTTAAATGTTTAGCTATTACTTATTTTTTAGTTTTTAACATTTAAATCCAATAGACGTTGTACCAAATTTAGTTTGATATTAATCTGAAGTCTTATGGAATTACCGTATTTTATAACTCGTTATTTTTTTAAGTCTTATTTAATATAGATTTTGAGATATGCATTATTGATTTTCGTTTCAAATGATCACAATACTCCTCTAAAATGTTAATTTGTTTTATATTATTCCATACCAGAAATCCATAAATGTATTATTAATTATTAAATGTCCATACTATCAAATTATTCCACGCAAAATATTTAAACTGGTTTTAGGGTTTGTTTCAGAATTAAAAAGAAACTCATTTCCGTATACATTTATAAGTATATACTGAATTTCTGCATAATATTTTATGATATTATAACTTCCCAAACGAGATACGATAGGTACGATCAAATTAGGTACCTAACTGTAAATGTAACTGAATCGAGCCTGACGTGGATGGAAATATCGAAGTTATTTGATTTTATAATTTAATTGGAATGTAATATAATGATAGATTTTTTGCTCCACTATCATTATGATTACCTGTAATATATAGTTTACATATTTTTATTTTACACAATGTAATGATTACTATTTACCAATGAAAACCGTGCTAGTAACTTTTTCAACATTTCTGTCTTTGACCTTAAATTATTCTCCTCACCTATATATTATGTGTACTACTGTTATGTAGTACTTATATACGTGTTTTGTGTATAATATATTAAAAATATTGCAATCAATTGACACAATTCAACAAAATTCAAAAAATTATAAATATTCCGAATAAGTAAGTACCCTTCTATCCAAATTTTGAAATATTTTTGTCTTGTTGTGTTCACATTTCAAAACAACCATATAAAACATTAATGCATAATAAATATAGTAATCACGCCGAATATACATAAATACATAATAATATACAATACATTAACACCTATAGAGAATAATGTGTTTTTGACACGCAAGTATTTTTTTTAGGGTTTGTGGTTGTGTACGAAGGGCATTGCCCGATTGAGATATCAAAAAAACAACTCACTCCCGTAACCAATTCGTGTTTAATAAATAGATATATGTTTAATTTTTATTAATCTCTAGTCAAGACCACCGCATAAACAGAAATTAAATTTTCCAATACCTATGCTCTCGTGGGAACTTAACCTCTGGTGGTTTAGTCAACGACACGCAGCTTGTGTTCATCCACATGTATTCATCGGTGAATAATAAAAATCTATAAATAATATTTCTCTTTCAACAATGGTGAACCGAATAGATTAATTTTTCATAGCCTATTGTTCGGATCCTATAGGTATTAAAAACCGTACACAAAATGAAATAGGCTCTCGAACACACTGACCACTACACAGGTACCATCGTCAAGTGTATAATATTGATATATTATATATGTATAAAATATGTAGATGGAGGTAAAAACCAAAGCACTAAATATAATAAACTAAAACATAGATTGAGAACCGTGTTATGTTTGGTCGTTTATTACCATAAACCCGGCAACATATATTGAAATTTTGAATATATCAACAATGTCATGGAGGTAAGTACTCACTTGTATTTGATTCCTTCTGACTTCGTAGTACACCCAATTGTCGGTGGAAAAAGCGATTGCCAGTAAAGCCGTGGCCACGATGGCCGTGATGGTGGCCAACGAAAGAGTGACTGCGGAACAAGGCATGTTCGTTGAGTTGTGTTTGGGTCGGCGTTTGACTCGTAGGTGTTTGATGCTAGACCACGATGTGACAACAATAACACACTACACGATAATGTTGTGTTTCGACGAGAGATATACGATTTTGGGTGACGATTCCGGTTGCAAATTCGTGTTCGACCGTCGAGATTTTACCACATTTTCGAAAACAAACCTGCAAAGACGAGCCCGTCCGCGGTGGGCGATGGCGATGATATTTATTTTACAAACTCGGGGTTCAAACACGCGCGCGCACGCACACAGAATATATTATCATACACACACGCGCAGATCACACAACAAAAAAAAAAAACACTAGCTCGCTCGTTACGGGAATAATATACACGGCGCACACACGGCAGACAAACCGGCCGTCTCGAACAATAGTGAATAGTGGAGAGACCCAGTCTTAACGTGTACAATTGCTCGATGGTCCTCCCACCTAAAACGTGTCTCTCGCCCTAGGTCTGTCTCTCTCTCACGGTATGTCCCTCATTCCATCTCTCACTCGCCAAGTCACTCCCTCTCCCTCACTCTCTCACTAGCTCTCGGTCTCTCACAGACTCTCTCCGGTTCCTCGCAGACGGTCGTCCAGCAAGTTTTGTCAGTTTTTACACCTGCTGTTGCTGCTGCTGCAGTGGCGTTCCAATGGGGATAAACGCGCGACGACGTTCGGTGCAACGACGACAACAACAACAATAATAACACAAACGACGAACGATTGAGAAGAAAAAATATAATGTGTTTGAGACGGACGGGGTGGATTGTAGGCATAAAACGCGTATTTTATTTTTATTTATTCTTCAAGAAGATAATGGGCCCTACTGAACATGTTATGCTATAGATACTCGTGGTTATAAGTTTTATAACATATTTTGTGTACCATAATATACACAACGCATACTTACACGACGTGGATCCAACGTCTATCATCGTTTCCCCACTACTATGTAGCTCCACAGACATTATTTTGAATTATACCAGTAGTTCATACTCCGTATAATATCATATTGTATCGAACAATGAGGCGGTAATGTATTTATGTTTTTCTGGGTGGTCTCGTTTCGGTAGAAAAAAAAACACAAGATAATTACACTTAATCAAGTGATCGAAATTTTGAATAAGATGGATGCTATATAGTTGGTTGCTGCTGCTCCTGTTGTAAACAATAATAGATGACATGTAGATTCTAGGTATTAGATTGTGAAAGAAGAAAGTACTAATAACGATTTTTATCTATAGCAATTTTGTTTTAAATATTTATAATGGAATATTTGGGTATAGGTAAATATTTAGGTAAGAATATTAAATGCGACTTATTATTTGTATGGCGTAGAAAAAAATTAATTATCTTAATTTTAGTGTAAAGTATTGGTAGTACATTAGTTATATTATTATTACTTGTACAAGTTAAAACAAGCATTAATTATTATGATTAAATAAAAAATAAACTTTTTGCAGTAGATTTATTTATTATTAATTATGCAAATAAAATAACAAATTATAATTCTTTGTATATTATAAATATAGTTTGTAATGGTTTTTATAGATAAAAAACATGGGCAAAGCATTTAAATTACAACATATTAATATTTTTAGTAATATAACATTAATTACTCATATTTCATAAGTTTGATTGTTATGTCTGAACAAAATAATATTATCCGGTCCTCATAAATAGCTATGAGAATAGTTTCATTTCTTATACATTTTGTTCTATGCAGTGAAAATATTACAATTTCAAATAGCAACACTTGTTATCATTTCATTTATATTTTTTTCAAATATATTTATAGCAAATAAAATAAATACAGAGTAAATCAATCTAGGAACCACAGCACCATTAATTCAATTGTCGACGAATCCTGGTTATATTATAACAATTTTGAACACTTATATTTAAATAAGTACCTATCAAAAATTGAACATAATGTAAAAAACATTTCGTAATGCCGACAACCGATTAATGAATATTAAAAAGTTCATAAATAATAAGATGGTCAACCTGCAACCACTATCAAGGCAAAGAATATATAAAACAAATTATAATTATTCATTACCTACATAATTATATATTGTATCACTTACCAATTACCAGAACGCATATTATATCGCATAGGTACTTTAAATTTCATCGATGAACAAATATCATGTAAATACTGATTATACCTAATGATTGACATTATTAGTTATTAAACTGTTTATTATTTTTGTGTTTTAGTGAAAATATGAAAAAAAAAAATGAAAATGTATTATAACTTGTTATAAATAAATATAAAATATGGGTTTTTATTGAAAATTAGATGGGAAATTAAGCATACAAAAAACTAACCTATTTTAGCTAAGTAACTATAAATTATGGATGCTCTGTTAAAGTCATTATAATAATAAAAATAATATATACCTATCGATGTATCGTAAAAGGCTTTATAATAATATGAATCTTAAAAATTAAAAAATAAATATAGATTAGTAAGCGATTAAACTGAAAACAATTTAAATTGTGTTTGTGCTTATTTAGAATACGTAAATATTAATAACTAAAGAATATAATAAAGCTTAAAAATGTTATCAAAACATTTAGACAAGGAATTTAAAATTAAAACATACTATATTGTAATATAATAGTTATTTTAAATTGTAAACACTTGTATAACGAACATAAATCATAATATATAGAGGATCCCGGTGTGTGTGTCCTCGAATAAAATAGAAAAAAATTATTGCAATTATTAGGTTTTAATTTCTTAAGTATTAAAATTAACTTGTAATATAATGCAATTCAATAACAATAAGTCGACGTTTAAATAAAATTTTAAATAATATAATTCTTTATCTTAAATATAATATAGTATAGCTTTAACTTTTTAAAATCAAATGGTAATTTCTATAATTATTGTTAACTCGTAATCATAATATTACACTGAAAATTATTTGAATGTATACGTATATAAGTGGAAGAAATATTAAGAAAAAAAAATAATTGTATTCAAATACGTCTAAATAATATAATTATAAGAATTTAAAAAAACTAAAGCCTAATATTATTCTCATAACTTTCATAACGGCGAGGACACACTGTGAGAACTCAGAAGTATAATAATATTAACACCTCGTAAACCATATAATACAGTATGTTTTCCACAATTATTGTACATAGGTTCTTGTTGTATTTATATAAGAAATGATTAATATTAATAAAAATTTAAGGTGCTTTAAAATGTTAGGTATTTTTTTTTCAGACAGACAACACTCGACTCTCAATAAATACTTATTATTGTATTGTAATAACAAATACATTGTTTCATATTATTCTTGTTCTGTATTCAAATTTATTCTATAAACTTAACTGTCAATTGTGTTTGTAAATACTGTAATATAGTACAATAGACCTATTTGGATTACACTATACACGTGTACAGTGTAATTAATCGCTTAAAACTCATTTCATCTTAATGTTGTATTTGAGAAAACAACCAACAAAAATAATGACGATTATTAGGAAACATGTTTTCTTTTTAATAATAAAACTATACTCAGTAATCATTATTCATACGTACCAAGTACTGAATATGAATACAAATGTCTAATTTAAATACTCATTTAATATTTTGTCAACAAATTACATACTCATTTTATACACATTTTTTAAAAATTATTTTAAATAAGTATTTATTCATTATTTAATGCCCCTTCTGAAACATAATAATATTTTGTTTAAGCTTTAAAGCAATATGTTTAGTATATCTATAATAATAGGCGCCAACAAAATTAAAATTAAAACTCGATATGAGCGGTAGTTAAGTTGCCTACAAACCAGGAGACAAGAGTTGAACGTTTTTCTTATCAAATCATATTTTAGTCGATTCACCTATTTTTATAATAAAAAAAAAGATTTATTTAACTGGATTCCAAAAAAATTTGAATGTGTCAACCATTTTAGTTTATTTATTTTTAATAAATTATTACTATAATTTACGGACAATGTGTAATTTTGGAAACAATATTGTATAGTATAATAAATTATAATACAACAGTGATGGTCAATTTATAATAAATAAATAAATATTATATTAATAATTTATTTTAATATTTAATATAATATATTATATTGGTTTGTGTTGAGTGGCACCAAAAGTTTTATTAAATTTATTTTGAATTTCTAGTTGTCAGTGTTCGACTTAGTGTGACTTATCCACGAACATTTTCAACTAAATAATTATTCATTTTTTCCCCATTTATGACGTAAAGAAAATATCAATTATCTCCAAATATGACTAACTAGTAACTATATTATAATGACTCGGTTGAACAAATTTCACGATAAATAATCGTATTCGTTAAAGGCTATTTAAAAAAAAGAATAAACGGAATAAAATAATTTTAATCAAAAAAATCAATAATATAGAATAAGATGTAGTCAGTAATCTTTTAAAAGTTAATATAATGTTTCGTGTATGAATATTTTCTGAGTTAGCCTGGTTTACTTTTCTAAAGATCACCTTGTATTAACATGTAGACTAAGTGAGTAGGTAACAAGAAAATAATTATATACCTCTCAGATTATTACTGCGCACTGCTCCGGTGCTTCACATTTTAAACACTTAAAAAATTATAATTTAATAGATTGTTTATTAGATATTCGATAAATAAAATAATTCTTCTTTTATGTACCTATCTACATATCAAAAAACAATGTTGCGATTTAAATTTATCATAAAACCTGAAAAATCGTCGATATATAAATTTGATTTCTTTATTTGTTTGCAAAACTATAATAATACCTACAAATATACAATCATTTAAAAATAATTTAACAAAAATTAAAACCTGAAAATTAATTGACCAAGTCAAATATAACACGTCATATCATATTTATAACAATATTTAACTATATACATGTATAATCTTATATTTCAGTTGATAAATTTAAATTGTATGTCTTAGATTATTAAGATAATTAAGAGTCATTAGTACCAAGTAGCAATAATCTGTACATTTACTTTAAAAAAAAACTAACTAACACGTATAGTTGACTGGTGTTCATGCATAAAAATGCACGCTCTAATCAACCAAGGTCACCAATAAATAAAATCTAAAACACCTTCTCTTGTTCGAAAAAAAACCTGGTGACAAACTTTATTTATCAGTCCCGTAAAATTTAAGAAATACTATTTAGTTCAAAACTTAAAATCAGATTTTCACTCAAGTAATCTAGGATATGGCACATGATGAGGCAAAATTAACTATTGTGTATAAATAATTTAATATTTGCATCCGGGCAAACTTTTTTGTTAATATGATTTTGTTGTCATAGCCAAACGTGATAAAACATTTTATCGATATTTGATGAAGTTTTGAAGGCAATATGAGATAAAGTATTAATTTGGTTCGTTTGTTGTAAACTTTGAGTACCTAATACAGAAGTAGTGACTAGTGATGTGTATTAATATTTAGGTAAAAACACGTCTGGTTGGGGTAAAATAAAGCATTTGTTATAATTTCTAATTATTTAAAATTGTTGGTCAAATCAACTTTTGACTGAAAAATTGAAATCTACATTTTATGTATAATAGGAAAACAACATAACAGTATTAATTATAAAACATGTATGATACCACATAACAGCTGTTAAGTGCGTCATTATACCCCAGGGTACTCTACCCAAATACTATATTTGCTCTATCTATGGTTATATTGAAAATATCATGTACGTATACCTACTGTTATAAAATCTTGATATTACACAATGTTATGTTTCATTTAATAATCAAAATCTTAAAATATAATTATTCTTTCAAAAAAGTACGTATTAATATATATTATTATACGCTCAGTTCACTATTATTCAACAATATTCTAAACTACACATATCTCAATAATTATTATTGTTATAACTTATTATAAACGAATAAATAATAATATATTAGTGATCTATAACAGTACTGTACTATGTAGACGTGACTAGAACAAAATCAAACCAAGCATCAGACGCCTGAGCATTCTTGTATAGAGCATACAATAACCGTTCTAAAGTAAGTTTCAACTACTCGACATTTGCAAAGGCGCCAATTTCAATTTTAAACACAACTATTAGTAATGCATATTGTATGATATAAATGGAATTTGAAAAATTATAACTAAGTAACGACTATTTTATGTTATATTATTAAGAATTATAATACAGTCGAGTCTCGCATACCTACGCGAATTTTTTTCTTGCCTCTTGAAATATTTTTAAGATGTGTTTAAGGTATTAACTCGAAAAATACATTATTCAAAATTATTTTTATTCCCCTTGAGATTCGAGCTATCGAGACCTATGTAGTTAGCCATATAGTATAGTTTTAATATAGTATTCTGGGTCGCATAAATAATTACTAAAACATTTAATGAATCAATAGTGAGCTATAATAATGGTCTCAATCTTAATCATGATTCGGTTATAATTTTCTTTTAGAATAGTAAATGCCCAATGGGCACAGAGTACAGTTAGTAAATTAAGTATACATAAATAATAATGTATACAACACTAGTTAATACTAGATACACCTGATACAAGATACATAATAATAATAATATGCAATAGCATTAAATAAAACAGGTCAGATTTTAAGATGTAAACATAAATAAAACAGATCAAAACTGATAAGTATAGGTATAATAAATTTAATATTTTTTTACACAGTATTTCATATCATTGGTAGAGTGAAAGAAGAAATCAAATTCCTTGAGTTTATTTCCAAACATTCACAGTTCACCAGCCCCAAAATACAGTAATTGTATTTACACGTAGAAACATAGAAGGTAGGTGTGGATCATAATGAGAAAGATATGCATTTAAGGAGATTAAAGATAATATTGAAATATTCAATCTAGGGATTTACTAAATTATGAAGCCAGCATATATCTTTAATTTGTCTTCTTAATTCTAAGGTTTCAATGTTAAATTCAGTAGCTAATGATTTCATTGATGCGAGCTACCACGATAAGCGTGGTGGGCCACTTTCTAAAATATTAATTAGCTAATATTAAAACTTTTTTAAACATAAAAAATAATTCCACAGGGAAAGCTGTTCAAATAAATGTAAATTTTAGAACCTTCGGAATTTAAAAACATTAAAAAATATGTTCATCTTCAAATTTCCGAACATTTAATAAAGATACCTGGTTAGTAGTTGCTATTTTGAAGAAGAAAAAACGTTTTATTCTTGAAGTCATCATACTATAATTCATGTCATCTTACTTACTATATTGTAGACTGTAATCACCTAAAAAAAAAATAGGGATTTTTTTCAGGTTATATCTGTATTCTTGACTATAACAATATAATACCATTCTTCACTGTGTGAGTTAAATAATATACAATTCCTTTAAGATAAAAATAAAAAATAATGAGACTGCATTTTTTCAAAAGATATTAAGTAAACGTTCAACCACTTTACATAATGATTGTCTGGCTGATTCGATGTAACTATACCTACGTATAATAATCGCTTCAAAATAGATTTCCGCTGTTCAAAATCTACATTATTCAGCACATTTTTATAGTAATTTATAAAATATTATAATAGCAGTAACAGCACTGTTATTTGTTAACTATTATTATAGTTATCATCTATCACATAACACTTTTTAATGTATCTATATTTGTATATCTATACTTTATAATGTACCTAAGGAAAATATAAAACGATGTTACCTGTCGGCTGTCATACACATAACAATTTTAAAATTTAGCGAGTTCCAAAAACATGTACAATAATTATTCATTCGATTTTAAAATTGTATAATAAGTAGATGTGTAGGATTAGTAAAGTATTTTATAAATATTTGTTTGCTATTTGCTAATGACACAAACTGTGATGAACTGTTGAGCGAATACTGGCACACATACCCATGGGTAAACTATTTTTCATGAGTAATGACCAACATGGATTACATTTAACTATGTGTGCTTGTTTATATTATCAGTCTACAAACACAATCTATTCACATTTAATGGTTATAACACAGAATAATATTCTGTGGTTATAATTTGTATACATATGCGTATAGATTAGGTTGGTAGGGTAAATTGTAAAATTCCATGATTTTTGGCTATTTTATATTAATTATGTGAAAGAATATTTTTTGATGATAATTTTAAAAAGTGACGGTTTAAAAAATACATAGGTTTATCAGAAAAAGATCTATTATCTGTATTTAAAATTAAAATTGTGAAGTATCAAAACAAATGATTTAGGAAAATAATACTCAATGCTTAGATCATAATATACCTGTAGAGTGTAAGCTGTAATACTATCAATTATGATGTAGGTATATTATTGATATTATTTTGTATAATATGATCTTAAGCTTAATATATGTATATAGACGTATATAGTGTATCTTTATCATATTGATATCTTAATACATAGGTAATAAGAAAAATCTATGGATTAATCTCGACCCTCTTGTTTTTATAGGCTAGTTTAGCGTTTATGTAAAGTAAATAAGTTGTTCGGTACTTCATTGTGCTTTATACTCGTTTGTATTGATAAATATTTGGGAGGGGGGTGGTGGTGGCTAGGGACTAGACCTCCCAAATATAAAATTTGCCACTTCTCCCTCTCTCTCCCAGTTACCTATTTCTAATTGTCTGCAAATAAGTTTCTCAATCTCCTGCATTTATGCTTGTTTGACGCCAAAAATATGTGACGTCATGAATATGGTCTTCTTGGGATTTCTTAATAAAAAATCATAATATACGAATCAGCTATTTCAAATCCTTATTTTCTCTTCATTGCCAACAATCAATCTAGGTATAAAACAAAATGTTTTTTTTTCAATGGTACAATAGCTGGTTACTGCCGTGCTAAGTAAAAATAGGATAACTCCATTTTTTGTAAAAATTGAGATTTTTGTTTTTATAGATAATGTTAATGGTTTTAAACCGATTTTTTATGTAAAAAAAGCGTATTTCCTATTAAAAGTAATCTTAAATTGTAATATAAAATAAGAAAATAAGCATTAAATTCAATATATTTAATGTTTTGTAAGCCAAAACACGGTAAATCAGAGGAAAAACTCGGTATATCATAATATATCACATAAAAAATAATTGAGTTATCATTTTTTTGGCTTGTGTGCAGAAAAAGGGTATTTATGTGACATAAGCTTTAGTTAAAATTTATAAATTAAATTATGATGACTTGGTATAGGTATTATTTTTTTAATTTACTAAACTGATATTGTTAACAATATGGCTATCACAGTTTATTATTATCATTTATTAAACTTTAAACTGTGATCGCACGTGCTGGGCGCCGCAGGTTAATAATCAATAAAAGTAGTGATCACAATATTATAATATAATACATTACTGATATATATAACAATTTAAGTGATTATTAATGATTAGGTAATATTGTATTTGGTAATTTTGGTATATTATGTTATCTTTCTACTGCGTACTATTATCTTAGTAAAATTGCCGTCAAGCTTTGAAATTATAAAATTAAATAAATAAATTATTAAATAAATTACTTAAAAAAATAAAATATACATAAATCTATATGTTGAATGCTATTAAAAGGTATGCTGATTGTTTATTTTGATTTCCAACAATTTTATAGTTAATAAAAAAAACTTAAATTATTTAATAATAATTTTTTTAATAATTGAAGGAATTTAAAATTATTTTATTGATAAACTGGAGTTACAGGTTTTTTATAATGTTATAATGTTGTATGATTATTAACTAAGACAAAGTATATTCATAAAAATCCAATTGATAATCTGGTAAGTCTATAATATTATTATGAAGTTTTCAATTATTTGCTTAGTAAGTACTCCAATATTTATTAGTCCATTTAACATTTTCTCCTTAAAAACGCAAAAAAGTTAAAATAAAAGTGTTCAGACATATTAGAGCAAGTTTTGATACATTTTTTATATACCTACTTACTTTTTTAAGACTTGATTTATTGTTAATAACATTATTTTCTATTTCAAATACAATCCTGTTTTCGCTTAGCACGGCAGAGTATACCTATATCTTATAAAGTAATAACTTACTAATTGTAATAGGTACTACATGGAAATTGGAAATCCAATTATATACCTATCTGACTTTAAAATTATTGTTTATAAAAATATTTTTAAAACTCCCCCAAAAATGGAGAAAGTACCTATTTAAGATAAAACGTAAATTTTAGTACGATACAAATGTGCAATAATGTAATAATGTTATTATTAATTAACTATTCTAAAATGACAATGGTTGTCTGAAATTATTAATTCGGAATTAACACAAAAGTTCTTATTTATTCTTCCTGATTACTGACTTTTATAAACTTTTTGAAACATGTCATTTTTTATTAAAACACATGGTAATAATCAAACAGTTGTTTTTGATCAATTTCCATGCTTAATTTTATCATGACTAATTCATAATAAGTACTTCTAACACAACCTTCCGAACACAGCGACATTGGACGCACCTATAAGTTGCAGAACAAACCACTGATGCGTAGGTGCTACAATGTAACTTCTACAGAATTACGTTTCATGAATCCAACTCATCAAGGTCAAAATTGGTTTCCAATGTTTACGGCAAACGGTCCTATAACAAAATCAATGGAAAACTGTACTTACGCACACTTACAGACTGCAGTTGTTTGATGTTTCGTATTTTTTTTATTATCAATAATATGCATGCATACAATGATTATAGACAACAATTTTTAATCGGATCAGTCATCTAAAAATAATTTTAATTTAATTATTATTATAGCAAAACATAGTAAATTTCTAAATATATATGGAAAGTTTGACCTAACCTAACCTATAAGAAAAATTCAATGTACCTGCCTGGTAGATATTTATAACCAAATTTCTATATCGAATTAAATTGTACTGCCTACTACGGTGTATTTGATGGAAAATTTTAACCGCTAACTAAGACATTAAATTATATTATAGCCAAATTAAACGTAATTGTAATTTGTAAGTATATGCAAAAAACACGATTTTTTTTTTTGTTTTATTTCATATGAATAGGTATAACATTCTTCTCAAAATTACGTAATATTAAACACTACAAAAAATCATTGTTGAAAACAGAGATTATTCAATATCATACTCCTCAACATAAATTCATACATTTTTAGTATGATATGTCTGGCAATAAACTTGCTTAAATAATTACACTAATTTATATATTTTAATATGCATGCATTATTGTTGAATTCTCATATTAGGACTTTTATTGTTTTTTTATTTATGTTTATATAATTTGATCAAATGCTTAAGTACTACCATAAAATAAAGTATGACATATTTCTAAAGAATCGATGATGGAATACTAACAAGTAAAAGCAAATTAAAATATTATTTCATAAACCAATTGCCATCCACATAAATATTGTTAAATAATAAATTACGTTTATACTATTGCAAGTGTTTACAGTTTATTGTTTAAAAATAAATACATTCATCGCTCCGCTCAAAATCTAAAATCTGCAGAGACAGCTGCTGTTGGACAGACTCTCTAGTTAGCTGTTATCAACAAAGATTTGTCAATCTATTACCAGATGAAGGGTCTCACTCCATACATAATTTATTACCCATTCATTGCGAGAATAAAATTACTATTTTGGACTTAAAGCTTCAAAATTGGTACTCTTATTCATATGCAAATTGTATTAAATGTACTTAATGCAATATGATCTAAGAATTGTTTGCATGGTCGATAAATATTAAACAAAAAAAAATTAAGGTTCCAATAGAAAAGTCCTTACATTTAATAATAATAATAATTTGTATTTTAGAATAAAATTACCGTTTTTATTTAAAGCTTCATAATATTCTGTGCTGTTATTTATGAAATTGCAATTAAATGTATTTAATTCAAATATGCAATATTTTATTATCTTTTAATAAATTCAATATAAATTTATCAATTTTAAATTGAAATAAACAAAGATATTCTCAAATTCTCAAAATGTTTGTTCAATATATTAGCTAGGTACTTACGACTTACGTAATCTATATTGTTACATTTTGTTGCAGTTATCCCGTGCTTATTAAACTCGGACTTAATAATATTTATATTTTTTTCATATTTATTAATGGCGTTATTAGCTTACTTTTGCCTGAGATAAATACAAGTTATAACATATTAAATCCCATGAAAATTTAAGAAAATTGAATTAAGTTTATTTTATGAAAAAAATGTGTAGATTGCTTCAGTATTCTTTGTTCAATGCTTGTGTTCTAGACCTTCTAGTGAACAAGTGAAGATGGTATGTTGAAGAATTTACATACTCAGCTAGTGTATTTAGGGCAGTTTACCACTATGTGTTTGCTTCAAATATTTTCTTTGCATGTGTCATAACTCACAAGTCGTTGCCGGTTCTTTACTGATAACTGATAAGGTTAGGAATGAGTCAGACGAATGTGTCCTATTCTTACTAGAGTGGTAATAACTTATTTTCTTTTAATGTCAATGGGATATTTTCATTTTTTTAAAGTTAAGTCTTACATTTCTAGTTAGTTCGAGAGAAGTACAACATTCAAATAATTGGTCTGCCGTTCTTTAAGTGTTTTTGATGTTAAAATACATATTGCTTTAAGTGTCTCTGGTATTGTAGTCAAGTTTATGTTTGTGAAAGACTGATATGAGGTGACTTCTTTGGCTATATCAAGTCTGAATCGTCATGAGAGTATATTAACGGTATTGTATTTATTCTTATACAGCTCGCAAAAATAGTGGTTCTGCTCTGACGGACGTTTG
>WHPZ01590058.1:0-24300 GCA_016617965.1 Macrosiphum rosae
AATACTTGTACTATTTTAATCGAAATTTAAACAAATTCTTTCAGTGTTATTCTACTTTAAATACTAAGGATAATATCTATTAAAAGAATTAGTTAGGCAAGAGAGTCTACAAGGAGGGAAACATGCCCCCAGGTTTTTCCATGCTTATTATACATAATATAATATCATAACTGATACATTGAATAAAGAAAATGAATAGTCATAGTGTGTTACTAACTTCTTGTTCTATAATCATGGATATTAATTTTATCCATCGATAATATATTAATATAAGATAAATATGTTGATGTTGACGTGGTTCAACGATTTTAATAACAGATTTTGATCACAATAAAGATATAAAAATGTTCAGAAAAATCATTCACAATTTGCATTAATACCTCATGTAGGTTCTCATTTGATTAACCAATGTTGGTAAACCCCACATATTGCCTTTAACTACACGTAAAAATACAAAAAAATGAAGGGGGATGGAGTGGCCAAGTGGTCTAAGATGCTGGCTCGATACCTTGGTCATGGGCAGCATTTTTCTTCGGACAAGCCACGGTGTCCGGTGAGGCGGAGAACAAGTGCTGCCATCCCCCACCGGCCACCCGGGCTTGGCAGATACCTACAGGTACCCAATCAAAAATTCTGCCAAACAAAACATACACGTGTCCCCCTCTACCGACATAAAACTTACAAAAACCAAAACAGCTAATGGCCAGTCACCGGGCTTAAGATGAAATAAAAAAAAATTAGAATTTGAATATATGCATAATCGAACGTGTTCTGACAGACTGATTAAAGTAGAGCCTATAGTCTATACTATGGTAGCTAGATTTGAGATGGTCATGGTACATTCATACCGCTATGTAGGGGTGCACTATAATTTTCCAAAAATAAAGGTACCTATAGTGTACTCAAAAACTACCAGACTAATTTTGAAGAAAATTTCAGACATTGTTCTTAGATATACAAGGAAAGTTTAAAGAGATATTTGAACCATGTTCTAACCTAACCAAGATCTATATCTAAAGTTAGATACACTAAAACTGAGATACAACATTGTATATATTTGATAATTTTTTCCCGGGCAAAGTTGGGTTATAAAGCTAGTTTAAACATAAAATGGGGTGAGCATGTTTAAGAAATCACCCTCTATATATATTAATAACATGAAATGAAATATGTGCTGCAATTAATGAATCCAAGCAGCCGACCCGGGTTCGATTCCGGCCACGGGTGGCATTTTTCTTCGGGCAAGTCACGGTGTCCGGAGAGAACAAGTGCCGCCATCCTCACCAAGGGCATGGCAAAAACATACGGGTGCCCCATTAGAAATTCTGCCAAAGACACAACACACATGTGTACCCACCTACCCAATCTAAAAACCTACAGTTCCCTCCCCACACCTAATGGCCTATGTTGCCACGGGTTATCAAAAAAAAAAAAAAAATATGTATTATTTCTATTCTTTAAAATATATTCACTCTGAGTGATATAGTAAAAAAAAAAATGAACTCATCAAAGGATTAATAAAACACATTACAAAAAAAAGCAATGTTCTAATAATATTAAAAGTTTAATATCTTAAATTATATTATAATATCATAAATGTATAAAATAAATTTGACATGTTAAAAAAATATAAATTACTTAGACTAGTTTAATTACACTACTTTGGAAAATTTAAATATAGTACACGAGTATTTCCCATTAATTTGATGGCAATGTATCATGAAAGAGTTTCTCCTTTAGTAACCTAAAAAAAATAAAGTATTTTTTTAACAACTTCTAATACATTAGATTAATAATATAATAAATTCTTACCCGAGCTTCCAAGTATTCAATTCTTCTTTCTAGTGTAGTTAATTTTTCATTTAAAATAGCTAACCTGGACCGACATGACATATCTATAAAAAAAAATTCAATACGTTTATATTTTACAGCAAGTTCTAAGTTAACATGTATAAAATAGGTAAGTAAAATTTTATGTATGACTAATGAACGGAAAAATTACAAATTCAGTATCTGAGGTAATGGTATTACTATCAAACTTATCACGTAATGATTAATATTTAATATGCTTATTGAATAAAATTGTCATATTTACAAATAAGATGTTTAATTTTGAAATTAATTACATAATAATTTTGTCTAGTACTAATTATTTTTTTTTTTATGTTTAGGTCTTTCGCTTTAATCTATCCTTTAGATCAACTTTAGTTGATGGTCCAGGTTTATCTTTTGCCGCTAACTCTTCATCAATTAATAACTCAAAATTTCCCATAGCCTCTCGAGATGGACATTTATTCCAACGTACATCAGGTATTCCACTGGGTGGTAGAACTACACTTAACATATTGTCAATCAATTTATACTTCAAAATACGATCATTAGCTGTAGTAGATGTTAGTGAAGGAGATGCATTTACTTCAATTAGCCAGGGTTTTAAATTATCATCAATTATAATATCATATCCATAACATTCAAAACAATGTCTATCATTAGCCATTATGTAACTCACAGATTTTAAAGAATGAACAATCAACCAAACAATATTATCAAAAAGTGCTTCAGTTACTGTTTTTCCTCTTGTGCTTTCCAAAAATAGTCTTAAATTTTGAATGCTTAATTTACCGCCATGTATACTGTTGTATTCATCACCTTGTTTTTGTAAGGAGACATTAGTCAAATGGATCAATAAGTTTTCTATATCTCCAACACTAGTGTTATATTTGACTGTACAGAACCGACAAAAGCCTGACTTAAACAAGTATGCTTTTAATGGACGAAAAGATGTGACCAAAACATATAAACGAAGATCAAACTTTTTACCATCAATGAGTAATGGATTATCAATATACTTAGATATAACATATGATTCCTTTATGGTAGATGTATTGAAATTATTATTTTTGCCTTCTCTAGACCATTTCTTCAATTTTGATAATTTATTAATGAGGAATATTCCAGTTCCTTGAGATTTTCCAACTGGTTTCATAATCCATGTACTTGGGCCAACCTTGCGGTATTCTTCTACAAACAAATTATAGTCTGCTGGCAACACAAATGTAACTGGAATAAAATCTAAATACAAGTATTTTCCATCTAAACGCTTGGCTAATGGACTTCCCTCTCTTTCGAGTTCACGTCTGTAACGTTTAATATTTTTAACCAACATATCTTTACGACTGAGTTCATAATGATTGGGAAAATGATTGATCATTTGGTTGTCATGCATTCTATAGCCGCTATCAATACTAAATAAACTACGACATGTTTGTATACCAGCCCAATAAAAATTCCAATCATCATCAGGGCCAACGTGTAACCAGCCTCGTTTCTCAAAATTACTTAATACAACTGATCTGTCGACATCCGTACAATATGTTATTTTCATTATAATGATAACAAACTACAATTTTGAAAAAAGGTTTTAGTTAAAAATGAAAAGAAGAATACTGGTTAAAGTTAAAAACTTCAATGTATATTGATCAAACAATATGTTTAAATAGAGGTGTCCATGGTTACAAAAACTATAGGTACTAAAGTATTTTAGAGCTTACTAAAGTTAGGGATATGGAATGAGAAGTGACATTATGTTACGGTTCATTGTATGGCTAGGATCAAAATAATATTATGTGCTTACCAAACGAGTTGAGAAAGTCTGTAATTTTTTTTATACTGCCCGTGATCACTTCAATGTATTCGCGGTTCGCCCAGTCTTGTTGTATCTGTTTTTGAACGCCTTCTTTAGGTCCTCCCATGGCCACCAGATAATATACTTATACGGTAAAATATATCAAATAAACAGTAGTCGGTAACTGACAAGTAACAAGTAACAACTGTTTACTGTTTAGTAATATTTTTCACTGACTGTTCAACTGTTGAATGCGGATTGAGCAACTGACGCTGATAGATGATGTACTTCGTACGACAAGTCGACAACATAGATGTACGCTTGACAAACGGATCCGGACGTAGTTAACTAGTACTCTGGTAATCAGTCGTGGTACTCACTACTCGGTTGTGTCAGTAGGTAGTGGGTGGCGGGCGCTATGAGTGCCGTATTTGTAAGTTGTACGTAATGTTCAGTCTGCCTTCAGCTGCTGTACTCGTAATGCATAGATAACGCTGATAAAGGAAACGTTCCTTATCAGCTATATTCGAATGGCTCTTAGCACTTAGCAGGAAAATTTTTTAGTATAGTCGGGCTAGGGCACTATAGATACTTATGTCATAGAACAATTATATGTAGCGCATCCAACTGATTGAGCTCAGCGGTATTTCTCCCACTCTACCACCTAGTTGCATCCGCAAATACACGGGAATGCGTGAGAACCTTAGATCATATACAATATGATATGTATATGATCTAAGGTGAGAACGGACGAACTTTGGTCGCCGCCTAGAAGCGCTCTTACGACGGTCCGAGTATACAATCCATGACGTTATAGTGGTTGTAACCACGGATATAGGCCTATTGTTCTAAGTTATTATTTTACAGTTTGTTTTTTTTTACCATCTTCTTGGGCTTTGTAGTACTATCACATAATGGTTTAATGGTACTATGATTGAATATCTTATCCGCTTGGAACACTATATGCAAATTGAAAATTTCCATTGATGATTGATTTAATCTGAAATAAATTTTTATGTAGGTCAGTTTATCACTAATGTGACAGTGGCCTTGGAGACGGTCTCCGTGGGGCGTGGTATACGTTATCAATTAAATATTTCATATTATCAATATTATAAATTATTTGAAAAATGTCAAATTAAATTATTTAATTGCTCAAAATAACCTTTATAAAGTTTCTGGTTGCTTAAACAACTTAGCCAAAAATTATCATTAAGACCAGTGGCAGTGGCGTATTTAAAGGTGGGCAACTGGGGCAAATGCCTCGGTTGCAAAAATTTAGGGGCGGGAAAATGCTTATAGTGTACCATTATCTACGAGATCCTTTCAAAAAAATATTACTTTTTTTTTAAACTAACTAAAATGACAGCAGCAGACATAAAGATATCTGCTGAGCTTTTAAAAAATGAATACAATACAGATTTGAGAACTTAATTTTTCAATAAATGTATTCATTTGGCTGTTATTTAAAAACCATTAACAATTCTCCTCTAAGTATACAAGACATGTTAGTACTTAGTGTTAATAAGAAAAAATGATTTAAACGATACCTTACCTTAAGAGGTTAACTTGGGAGCTATACCCGCATGCGAACTCTACGTCTTACAAACGCATATAACATAGCAAATTGACAATTGTAGGTACGTGTAGCAGATCACATTTAGCTCTGTTAGTTTAAAAATTACAGTGAATGTACCTCTTATAAAATTTAGAAGTAAGAATATTATCTGGTGAAGTAGTGAACACAGACGTAAATAGTGTTTGAAATTTGGGGGGAGGGGGCTGTAGATTAGGTCTATAATTGATACTCTTATGATACTTTAAATTATAGTAGTGAAATCATTAGTTTTTTTTTGGGGNGGGGGGGGGGTGGTTAAGTACCCACAGCCCCCTTACTATTTTTGCCTTTGGTAGTGAACCTCCCACGGTTTTTAGATTCTGAACAGTAGAACTATCATAGAACAATATCATAGAACCATAGAACATTGATAGAACAATAGTATGGTTGCCCAACGATCCGTTATAAAAGTGCTATCACATGACAATTTACAGACGAGATGAATCAGATAGTCAAGTAATCTGGTTACTTTTTTGATCTACAGCGCTATATTCTGTTCCATCTAAGAGTGAACCGTTTACGCGCACGCAGGCTGAGCCGCCAAACAGTGCCTGACCCAGTGACCCCACTGCGATGGCTATGTGTTCTGTGATTGACGGATAGTCATCGCCGTCTGTTAAATTGCCTCCCATCTGACCCTCGAATTGCCTGCCGTGAATTTTTTTTTTAAAAGGTTACCCGAATCGCCTCCCGATTTCAAAAATATTATTCACTCGAATTGTCTCCTATTTTAAGTAGTGACTCTCTTGTACTCGATTTATAAAAAAATATATCAAACATAATTTAGATGAAATACCATTTTGTTATACAGTCAAAAACTTAAGTTTGTATAAAATAAATGTTTTAGTAAATAGACTGACACAGCAGTAATAGTTAAGAGGACGTCTCACTCGGATGTGTTGTCTCCGTCTTACACACGTACGACATTGCAAATTTTCGTTTGCTATAGTTTTAATAGGGTATTGTCAGTTTTGATATTAGAGTGAATCGAGTATCGACCTATTATCAAACTTTTTTTTTTATTATTATTTAGAAACAAAGCCCTCGGCAGCAAGACCATTGGGATATAATAATGTTACAACATGTTATGTGTTGGAAAAAAAATACATAGAAAAATAAAAATAAATATTTAATATGTACGGTTATTAGATTAGTTTGAGCAAACCAGATTGTTGAAGGAAGGCTACTATATTGGTGACTGGTAGGTTAGGTCCAAGGCTTTCAAATATGTCTTCCGGAAGTTGGTTGTGTTCCCTTGCATCAAAATTCTAAAAATTAAACGTCTGACGTTCTTAGTTTCTTACCTCATTCAATGTATTACGTAGATGTGTTTTAAGCCTTTTTAGACTAGAAAAATTCCTCTCAGGAGTTGCAGTTGACACAGGCAATGTCACAAATATTTTTAAGAGAAGTTTAATATTTGGATAAATGTCTTTGTCGCAGTGAAGGAACGCTTCTATCCCAGTTTTAGTTATATTGTTATTACTGGAGGCTAGTTTTAATTTCCACATCTTCAGTTCTGCAAGAACATTGTGCCTATCAATTGCAGGAGAATATAGTTAAATTAGGTGTTGAAATTCATTTCTGTCTTCATCACAAAATTCTTCATTCAGAATATTCCTTCTCAAAGACGCGCGAGGTTGGAGGCACTGATCGCGCCAACTACCAGCAGCTCGCACGCTCTCCTCAGTCCTCACTCTTTCGACGGCGCCCGGACTATCGTCTAATTTAGATTTAAATAATAAAAAAAAAATACTCAACTCAAGCCTTGGGGGGGGGGGATCAAACCCAATGATCCTCCCCCTTAAATACGCCACTGCACTCGGTCATGATGTGTTTGATCGTCAGATTGACACCACAAGATGAGCATATAGAGGGTTCCTCACGAGACATCAGGTAACCATGAGTGAGTTCGGTGTGACCTATTCGGAGTCTATTGATACTGGTTTCTATTTTACGATTTGAGTGGTTGTTTGGCCAATGTAAGATTGATTGCTTTATCTCATTAAGTTTAGTTCTCTGTGTGGACCAGATGTTTTGTCAGGATTTTGCTGATATGAGTTTTATTGTGCGTTTAGCATCATGAGCAGAGATGTTTTCGATAATGCCGTTGGGGGTTGTTAATGATATTTTTTTAGCGAGCATGTCAGCTTTTTCGTTGCCTTTTATTGATGAGTGTCCTGGAATAAACATTAATTTTACTACATTTCCTTCGGTGTGGTGGGCAAAAATTGCGAGCTGAATCTTCTTTGATATGTCATATAAGGTTTGTGAGTGTTGGCAATACTTATTATAGAGCTTAGGGAGTCGCTTAGGATGACAAAGTTATTGTTTTGTTTTTCCAGTGAATATTCAAGGGCTTTAAGAATAGCAATTTTTAAGTGAATTATGAACATTTTAGAATATGAATACTTTACATACCCATAACTCACTTAAAAATTAAAATATCGTAAAAAACACAGATACTGTTCTTACCTAAATGTTTGATAATAGGTCAATTCACTCTAATATAAAACCTGACAATACCCTATTGAAACTAGCCAACGAACATTTTGCTACATGCAGGTGTGACGTCCTCTTAATTACATTAAAAACATAACATTTAAACCGACTATGTTGAACTAGTGATGACGGACTAATCATTAACTGACAATTACTAATCATGGATAAGATTATTGCATTCGAAAAATTAATCGGTCTGGGAAATACTGTATGTTTTTAACATTTTATTTTTGAACATTACGGAACAATATGATAATCGATAGTACACGTACAACTATCGATGTATTGATTAATAATCCAGGTATGTTATGGGAGGCAATTCGAGCAGACCGTTTGGGTATACTGGAATTGCCTCCGAAAACACCCGGACGCAATTCGAGTAAAAAAAGGTGCTCTGCGTCTGCTATACAGTAGGTTACAAGTGGGTCACTGACCACTGTATAATGGATGGTATTAAATTTGGATTCAATGATATAATATCATTGAATAAGAAGAACGATCTGATCGAAAACGGTTAGTCAGAATATGATATTATGAAGTATATTTGATGATACTAAGGTGAATAAAGTAATTAATATATAACCCATTTAGGTGGAATCTTGTTTTAAATTTTTAATCCTAAGCTATAAAAGTTGAACATTTTATACATTTTTAACTACAATATTATTATTACATTTTAAATGTGATAAATTTTGTCAAAATTTTAACTTTAAATGCTTATAAAAAAAAAATGTGCCTATGTATTTTTAATAATTTTTAACTGCTATTGTTATAATATATCAGGAGCTTTTTTACGCTTTTCTACCCAACAAATAACATTTTATTCATATTTATAGAAAAAAAAAGCTAAAAAAATTTAAAACTGAAAATGTCCGTAAACAGCTCAAAAAGAGTCAAAATATTTACAAAATTGTATGGTGTATAGGAAATGCTAATATAAACATTCAGTGAAATTTTCAAGTATCTATACAGTCATTAATTTTTTAATTACAACAAAATAAGAAAATCGTTATATGAGAAATCGAGTGAATATCAAATGTGTTAAAAATATAAGTTTCAAACGTTCATAAAAATTTAATTTGAGTTTTTTGTAGACTTTTTTTTTTGATAAAGGTAGACAAACTTATGAGGAATCTTGTATTACATTTCCATACCTTAAATTTAAAAAGGAAAATTTTTATGAATTTCTAACTCGAAATAATTTGCAAATTTTCGTCATTTTTACGTATTTTGTCAATATTTGAACTTTAAATGCTTATAACAAAAAACTGTGACTAAGGATTTTTAATATTTTTCAAATGTCAGTGTAACAATATAGTTTTAGCCTTTTATTACATTTTCAAGTATTTTTACTCAACAAATAAAGTTTTATTGACATTCATAGAAAAAAAAAACTAATAAAATTGGAAACTGAAAATGTCCCTAAGCAGTTCAAAATAAATCAAAATATTTTGAAAATTTTAACATGTATAGATAATGAATATATAAACAACCAGTGAAAATTTAATTTATCTACGGTCATTTGTTTTAAATTTACATTAAAAACCATAATCGATTTTGCGTAAAAATTCCCGTTTTTCCTTAATTTTTCATTTGTTTTTCTTGGCACTTTTGAAAATTACTGGGATTTTAAATTTTGATCTCCCCAATGTACCAACAATAATCACTTTCCAATCGAACAAGATACTGAAGTTGAAAATCGAAGCATTATTTCGACTACTTATAGTGTACACAGACACAAAAAAAATTTAAAAAATTTAAAAAAAAAACACACATCATTGTAAAATCAATATATTCATCGTTCCACTCAGAATCCAAAAGGTCACCTACCTAAATTTGGGAGGCAATCGAGTGTCACCGTTAAAACTCTCACTTAAGTACGCATTGTGGTGGGATTGCACGGAAAAACGTGTTTTGGTCAGCCGAGTGGAACAGAGTATACCCGTGCCTTAAATTTGTTAAAATGTTATTTAATTAAATAGTAGTTAATAATTGTTTAAATAGTTATTTACATAATATAATATTTGGTAATTACTAATTAGTATTGGGGAAGCAGATTAACAAAACGCGCTCTGGTGGAAACAATTTGTACCTTTCGATTCGGAATATAGTTTTATATTGGTTATTTTACTATAATAAATTAATTTTGTTATCGAAACTTTATACGCTTTTATAGCTAACTGTTTACGTTGGTAAGTACAATTTCTACTAATATTATCAAATACATTAAAATACAGTCCACTATGCTTAATGCAAAATGCATGCCAAATGTCGGGAAAATACATAGAATCTCCAGACTCGAGTTCCGACCACATGTAGGGGGGAACCTGTCTAACCATCAGTACCACGGTTTAAGATAGTACTATCTTTAATCGTGATCAGTACGATAGGCGTCGACAGCGCTCCCAGTGTTAATCTCTCTTCCCAATACGGACTTTTTAGCTAGTAGAGATATGACATTGATAATTAAAAAAGAATAGTCCACTAAGAGCGCTAGTAGCGGAATCTGGATTTTCCATAGCTCGTTGGGCATCCATACGTCCATACTATATAGTATCTTAAATCTTGCCGCCGGACTTAGGGCTATTGTAGAGTAAGATAAAGGACTGGAAACGATATGACGGGGAGCCGGACCTCAATTGCCTCGGTACATTCTATCCTTCTCTGACCAAATTGGTACATAGCCAAGATGCTTGGTAAAATATCAACTTTTTGAATTTTGATTTTTCATTGATATTTTTCATTAGCATTTTATCATCATTAAATTTTCTAATTTTCATCCAGCCACTGTCTAGGTAACGTTAAAACCAGCTATGTACTACTGAAATCAGTTGAGAAACTTCGGACCCGTTAAAAACTTGCTGGTTTCCAGTCCTCTCTATCTTAGCTAGTCCGTGGTATGCACAATATAAAAACCGGCGTTCGGGCGGGACATTTACCACCGGAATAATATGTAGGTACATAATATTATGTACAACTGTACAAGAAGTGGTGTCGCCTCATCTGCTCTACAGTCTACATCGTGGCCGTGGCCCATAGAGTAATAATATTACCGCCGGCCGCCGAGGCCTATCCATTCCTATTTCCTCCATTATCCATATTCCATGCCATTATCCTGCTAGTCACCACTCACCAGTGTGACACGATCGCAATAGCTTCTCACACATATCACGCGCAGCCGATCATCGAACGTCAGTACACAACTTCCACTACCTTCTACGATAATATTACAATTATTACCTAGCAATTAATATAAATCAGTGGCGTAGCCAGGATTATGAAATGGGGGGTGTTTAAGTATAGATTAAAACCAAGTTTTTACAGTTTTCGTATATAAATAAATTTAGAGTTCGGGACTTGACTTGTTGCACTAAATATTAATGAAATATGATGCAGTCAAAGTTGTCAAAATATTCTTTAATATATAGGTACAGCTACATTTTTATATTATTTTTGAAAAATTCATAAAACATACTACAATTTCGGTAATAAAAAACTAAAAAATAAGTAGGTATATAAATAATTTATACACGGGCTTACTTATTTTAATATAGGTAGGTACCTATATTGATTAATGTGATGGATGGAGTACACTATTGTATATTTTGGACGTTTTAAACTATTGTGAAATAAAACAACTTGATTTTTAAAAATACTGGAATAAAATACTAGGTTAAAGTTGTTGGTGGAGCTTGGCTATACGGTTTGCCCTATTTTCGCATAGTTATGGTATGTAAGATTTTATAAGTCTCTTTGTGACAAGACTGAGTTAAAACTATAATTGACATCTACATTCTAGATTGTACGAAGAAATGAAAATCAGTAGATATACGTGTTCGTTTCCTAACCATGACATGTCGGAATTAAGTCATCGTCGTCGTCTCGGATACTAAGAAGAAAGTACTATTAATTAGAAATTGTTTGTGGGCTTATGGCTTGTAAAGTTTCAGTTGAATACATTTTCGTGTTCGTATAATTTTATATCCAATTCATCGTTTTTGGTTTATCCTAAGATTTAAATATCATCCGTCCGAATATGGAATAATAAAAATGTTAACATAACGGATCGGCTGCAATAGTTGCTGCCTGCTGCATTCCACTGGTGCTCGGCTCTCGCCAAACGGACGACAGACACCCGTTGCGGTTGCACAATGACGATATTTTAAATTTTTTATGCAGATACAATATGTTACGTTATCAATGACGAAGACTACGAAGTACGGATAACGAGTGACGGTGGTGGACGGGCGACGACGACGAGGACTGCGACGCGCGCGCCGAGTAACGTACATAGCGGACAGTTGGACAGGCTGCGTGCGCCGTACAAAAGATGGCTGTGCTGTAAACAAAAAATAAATAAATAAATGTCACGCCCCTTTTAGAGAATAATAATAATAAAAAAAAAAAGAAAAGAAAGAAGGAAAAAAACCAAAACACCTTTTTTTTTCCGTCTTCGCTAATCGGTACACATTACGGTTGGGGTGTGTTTCGCGTATTTTTTTCCGCGATATTGTCTTTACCCGTGGTTATTGTCGTCGCCTCTGCGGTATAAGTTGACGCCGTCGTCAAGCCGAACGCCGTCGCCGACCGGTGTAGCACCGCACGGGACCAGTGACCACCGACCACAACGCCGCACAAGAGCGCCCTTTGTGCTTTGTCTTGCTCTGCTGTTGACCGACCAGACGACGACGGTGAAACCGAAGAAGACGAATATAATTAAATAATGACTGAATACAAACTGGTCGTCGTCGGTGGTAAGTAGTTGTTGCACTACCCACGGACGTATACCGATTTTGTGTGAGCACATCCACATCCAACGTCAATCGCCAAAAACCCCAACAGAGTGTAGGTATTTTGTACGGGCCAAATGTCCGATCCCTGTACTCGGCGTCCATCGAAATTGCACGACTTGTTCTGTGTGGATGGCCATTGTCTAGCGTTTTGCTGACCCTTGACGAATGTCTTATTGGCTGTGAGCCGAAGGCAGTATGTGTGTTACTCGCGCTGATTTCTGTTGAGGCTTCCTTCCTCTTCACCATCTATAAATCGACAATCGCCCCGTACGATCTGATCATCACACTCGATTCAGTTCAATCACATATTACCCAAACTTGTACATCTTTACTCTATGAATTTTTAAGGTCTTGTAGATCTGTAGATCAACTCCCTGAATCTTATCTCTTAAAATTGTTTAGAAAAAGATTTGAAACATTTTCATCCTTAGTTCTTTTTAGGTTTAAAGTTATTTTTGCTGTACTTATTGTACATTCTTTTGCCTTATCAATTTCACAAAATGTATTTTCATTGCATTCAATTTGGAGTTATTTTTTCATTTAGATCAGTATTAAAATATAATTATTCATTTTAAACTATTCTTCACACTTAAAACTTCATCATCATTTACCCATATCTTAATGTTTACTTTGTCTACTATTATTATTTATTAGTTGTAGGAATTGGCTAGATTTATTACTTTTTATTGTGATTTAAAGGTGTAAGAACGTTTGTATAAGGGAAATAATTTATAGTGTCTATTTATGAATACATACTACCAACAGAAAATGCATAAAAACTTAGGTAGGTATATATTAGTCAGTTTCATAACCTATGAATACAGATTTCTGAATACCTACCAACAAGTTGTACATTTAACAAAAATATTAAATTGAATAATTATTGCAACTATGGCTTAAGCAGGTATATAATATATATTATGTTATATTATATATTATTCTTAATGCATTATTTAACATTCTATTTTCAGCTGGCGGCGTCGGTAAAAGTGCCTTAACAATACAGTTAATACAGAACCAGTATGTTTTAATTTCATTTATAAATATACTTTGAATATTTTACTATTATTTTAGTTTAAAGTTAACTTATAAGTATATTTTTTTTTATTTTGCAGCTTTGTGGACGAGTATGATCCAACAATTGGTTAGTTTTATATTAGTTTTTATTTTATTTAGGGAAACCTATGTAGGTAATTACCTTTTTATTTGTTGATCATTTTTTAGATAGTACATTTTATATATTTGATGTGAGCATAATTTATATTAATGATGTTGCTGTTTATTTTCAGAGGATTCTTATCGTAAACAAGTAGTAATTGATGGAGAAACGTGTCTACTTGATATTTTAGACACGGCGGGTCAAGAAGAATATAGGTAAGTTTTTTTTATGTAATTTGTGACTACAAGAAGTTAATAATATATATTTTTTTACAGTGCTATGCGTGATCAATATATGAGAACCGGTGAAGGTTTTCTTCTTGTATTTGCTATTAATAATACCAAATCATTTGAAGATATCAGTAATTACAGGGAACAGATAAAACGAGTAAAAGATGCGGAGGATGTCCCAATGGTTTGTAAGTATCAAAGTATTCATTCGTTGAACTCTTATTATGATGTAAATTATTATTACTTTTGGTATCATGTTTATTTATCACAATATTTTAAACACTTGAAGTATTATCCATTCAGATATTTAGATTCTGATAAATTATAAATTGTTTGAAATATTGATTTATTAATTACCTACTTTAAATTTACTTTCATTTTCAGTGGTAGGCAATAAGTGTGATCTACAAAGTAGAGCGATAGATGTTAAAGCAGCATCTGATTTAGCTAAACAATATGGTGTACCATTTATTGAGACATCAGCTAAAACGAGACAAGGTGTTGATGAAGCGTTTTACACTTTGGTTAGAGAAATTAGGAAAGATGTAAGTAGTCATTTAATAGTGTATATTATGTATTAGTATTATAATTATTTATTAATATTATAGAAAGAACAAAGGTTGCGAGAAAAACGTAAAGCAAAACCAAGAAGGAAACGCAAGCACTGTTACCTCTTTTGAATATGAGTGAAACAAATGGAGGAGTTTTTTTATTTAAATTAAAAAAGGACCGAACAAGAGTGTCCTCGTCGTATTTTAATTAATGTAAACACACTTTTGGCTCAGGAAAGTGTGTTTTCATCATTTATAATATTGTTCAGTTAAAAGCATGTATTGAATATATTTATTTGAATGATAAACAAAAAAACATAATAACTTTTGGAATCCCGATCAATAGAAATTTATGTTCAAAGAAAGAACATTATACAGAGGACCCCTTTAACAAGCTGACATCTTGTTTTGAGATCCGATTTTAATATTGCTATTTTTATCGTCTTATTATTAATAAAAATTTAAAAAATATATATTTATAGTGTTATTCGATTATCTAAAATATTTTCCTGCCCCATTTATTTTTCTCAAAATCGTGCTTCCAGTATTCATAGGAGCTATTGATTTGTGCATAGGCTTTACTACAATTTATTATTATTATTTTTTTTAGTCAATATGTATGTGATTTTATTGTTTGAGAGGACGTCATACCCGCATGTTTTGTCTATATCTAACAAACTCATAACATAACAAATTGCATGGTCTGAATAATTTGTTAGGGTTTTGAATGTCAGCGCAATATTTGTTTCCTCTGACCCATTAGCGATATGGATCAATTGCATACATGTAAAATTATTTTTTAGCAAAATTACCAATTACAAAAATTATAAAGGATAATATTATATATGATTCCAAATAATGCATTTTGTTTATGTTGCACATGGGCCAGAGATAGAAAACAAACAGGGCACTGATATCTCTTAACTGTTATGTTTAATTTTAATGTGAATTGACCTATTACCAAATTTAGAATAAGAATATTATCTAATGAATGACGGGTTTTTTTATATTGAAATTTTAAAAAGAGTTATGAATTTGTACACTTTTAAATCCATTACTCATTTAAAATTGTATAAAAAAAACCTGTTGTGCACTAGATAATATTCTTACTTATTTGGTAGTAGGTCAAATTCACCCCAATATTAAAAATAACAGTTAAATAAATTATTCAGAACATACAATTTGATATATTATGTGTTTGTAAAGGTTGGTTTACATTAGAGCCCGAACACGAATTAATGGACGAATTCGAACCCATATCGAACGCTTTGATCAATTGCCTTTGGAGTAAACGCTTCTGAACTTGAAGAAATGCATTTGTACTTGTTTGGCTATACTGTTTACAATGGTTCGTTTGGTAGCATTTGTTCGTGTTCGTGCTCTAATGTAAGAGGACTCTACACATGTATTGGTTGTCTCTGTCTTGCAAATGCATAACATAGCGAATTTACACTCAGCAGATCACGCTTAACTCTGTTAGTTTAAAAATTAGGATGAATCAACCTATTTTGAAACTTGATGGTAAGAACATTATCTGTGTTTATATATGGTATTTTTTACAAAAACCCACCTTATAAGTGGGTTATGGACATTTTTATTTTATGCTATATTATATATGTATAACTTGCTAAAAAATTGAACTATTGTAAAAAAAACCCACATACAAACACTGATAAAAGTTCTTACCATCAATTTTTATAATAGGTATTCACTCTTATTTTTTAAAAAAATGGAGCTAAACATGATGTGCTGAGCTTAATTCTGGTATGTAATGCACTTGTAAGACGGATGTCCGTATGCATAGGGGCATGAAACAACAAATGGATGTGTAGTGTCCTCTTAAGACAGACAATGCAAGCAGGTATGGCGTCCTCAATATCAATAAACAATATTATTATTATCTTATCTTTTGAATGGTTAGCTGGTTTAACTACTTTATTTTCTTTTTCTTTTTACTTAAATCATAGTATAAAATCAACGAAATGTAATACTTTAATTATTTCTAGTTAAAATGTATATCATTTTTTTAAATTACAAATACATTTGGTCAATATAAAACTATGTTATAATTCCTGTTCAAATTATTTTTACTTATTTTATTAGAAGATTTCTATTTCCATTCTGCCTTGTGATCAGAAGTAGCATATGTATATTTTATTGATAATTGTTTTTTTATATATATAAAATAAAATATATGTTGACCTGATCAGAAGGTGCAGATGACTTACAGGGATTATAAGTAGGACATCCGTGCCAAAACTATACTCACTATTCAAGTATTTATTTCTTAAGTCTTATTTTTTATACACGCCTAATATTAAAATATTCATTATGATTGTAGTTGTTTCAATTTTATTATTATTTATTATTATTATTTTTTTTTTTTTAATGATAATTTTTTTTTAGTTAATTGTTTAAAATACAGGACTAATACTTAGTGAAAGATACCTTTGGCCTTTGGGGATAATTTTATTATTGAAAAAGAACAAAAACATATACTATAATTAAGTTAACTATTTCAACAAAGGCCTCATTGGACATTTATAATACTCATAATTTGACTACATTATATATATTGTAATTTAACGAGCTTTTCATGTTGAAGTTCATGTTTGATCAAGATGTTAAGAAAATCATTTTTTATTAGTATTTTTATTTAATTTTTTTAATTTTTGTGATCATTATATTAGGATACAATCAGCATGTTATTACCAAAACTTATTATAATATAATGCTATCTGATAATATATTTAAAAAAATGTGAATTTTGATTCCTTTAAAATGTGTGATTAATGAATTAATATCTTATTACCTTGGTTTCTAATTTATTACTGCATTTATACGAAGGTATTAAATTTGTTCATACATATCTTTGAACAATTTTTAATAAATGTTTAATTTTAATGTTAATACCTAATGGCTACTAACTAAATACACCTAATATATTTTAATAATTATTTGTCCATCAATATTTGGTTCAAACTGTTTTTATGACGATGGTAATAACTAATAAGTAATAACTATTAGAACTAAACAGTGGCGGCGCGAAATTGTGGAGGCTTTAAAGCATATTGTATATTTAAATATTTTTACCCTTCATTGAAGCAAAATTAGCAGCAGGGACCATTAATAATTATTAATTATAATATTTGCCATGATATTTGTGTTGAGGTCTTACGATTATATATAAATGTATAGAAATTATTATGGGAAAAACGGTTATGCCTCGTTGAAGTCAGAGTTTGGTGATAACTGATTTTTTTCTTGAAAGAGAAAACTTATGCTTTATCAGGTCTTATTGGATTCCTATTTTGAATAACACCAGGAAAATAGATTTAAAAATACTTAATATTTAGTAAATAGTTAAATGATAACTATAACTTCTGAAAATAGAGTTTTTTAAATCTAAATTATTATAGTCTTAAATCTTAATAATTCAAAAGAAAAAAAATGGCCTAAATCTCATTATTTCAAGAGGCATAAGATTTTTTCCTATTTGGGAAGTTTTTGTACATAATACACGTCAGCTCATAACCATAGGCGTGTCTACGGTGGCAGCCTAGGGTGCCTGGGCTGCCCCTGCAACTTTTTTGAAAGGTACCGGTCAATCTAGATTTAAATCAAAGGGGTCACATTTTTTTTTTTTTTAAACTTGATTTTTTGTATGTATCGTTATAATTAACATTTACTTACAAAGATATGTTCAACAAAATCAGGTAGATAATTTCTTTATTTAACATGTATTGTCAAATTGATTTCCTGACTTCGGAAATAGGAAAAACTTTCTATAAAGACTTGAGACAGACGGCGACGGTACGGTATGCATCTAGGTATTATTGATATTATTGTTGTATTATGTTTGATTGGTAGCTAGGTGGTATGATCCAAGGCTGTAGATAAATAGGTATCAAAATTTCTGAAAAAATACTGGGTTTTTTAGTTTTTTTTCGGAAAAATTTGGTTTCATTTAAACCACATTTTTTTTTTACTTATTTTAATTTTAAGCGTAAATATAATTTTTTAATTTTCCAAAAATTTGGTTTTTTTCGGACATTTTTTCGAGTTTTTCCGACATTTTGATCCCTATGTGGCCTATAGATGAATAATATTTTTGAAGTTACTGTAGTTTATTATTGTTAATAGATAATTTAGACTTTTTTTAATTATATAAATTGTGGAAGGGGGGGGGGGGTTAAACAAATACAGCTTTTTCGTTTCACTAATAACTAATAAGGTAGGGCCGATCATTAGCTAGGCTGCCCCTGCTGATGAAGTCTAGTCACGTCTATGCTCATAACACATAACATGTTTATGCATTTTTTGGAGTTGTTAATATTGAAATAACAATAGTTTTAAAAATATGAAATTTAACACTTAATTTAACTAACATTTTTATTTTATAAATAACAGGGGTTACATAGTAATATAGTATAGTATATTTAATATTATGACATTAATTTCTGCATTTGTAGTACTTAGTACCATCACTAATATATCACATATATTATGTACAATATTTTTTAAACATGTTTAATAATTCTTAATTGATGAGGGATAAAAACCAATTTAATACAATATTGTTTAAAGTATAAGTTAATAGTATTTATGTTTATAATTCTTCTCGTTCAAGTTCTCTTAAATATTTATTATCTTCTATTACACATACTGAAGGCAATTCAAATTCCATTAGGTATTCACATCGGTTAAGCTCTGACACCGATATAAGTTTAGGTTTTAAACCACAACTCAAGTGAACCTGTTTTTAAGGTAATATGTGTTATTAATATTTGTTCACAATAATACAATATACAATTACTAATGTTTGTTCACTGAACATGTGAAAAAACTTACATAAGCAAACCTTTGATAATGTTTCAAACATTGTTGTCCTCTATCATAAAGCATGGTATGATATTGAGGTTCGCCATTCATAAAGTTTGCCCAATCTTTCCAGACACCCAAGTGTACTTCAGGTCCTCCCTTTAATGGCTTTTGAGTTATCTATAGTAAATTAACATCCACTTAATAGTATTGCCAAAGGGAGAAGATGCAATTTAAATTGAAATACAGTAGAATCCGTTTATTAGGAACACGGATAAAAGATACAATCACAATATTGAAACAAAAGGTCTAAGGCCTACTATAAGTAGAAACCAATCGGCTATTAGAAAAAATTGTTTACTTGACACACTTGGTCCAAAAGTGTTCATGTGCTCACGGCTTCTGCTGTAAATACTTTGTCTTACCTTTTCAAATAGACATAATTTATACACGTATTCATCATTAGTCAGTTCATAGCACTGTCCATCTAAAGCAGCAAATTCATCATCAGGACCAAAATTTTTACTTATTGATTTTTTTAATTCATAAACTTGTTTTTGAAGATCTTTAACTGTTCTGTCAACCTCTTCAAATAATTCACGAGCTTTTTTTGATTCTAAAATAACAATTAGTAATAAACGTGTACAAAATGTATCACACAAATTAAATAATCATCTACACCAGGCAAGACAAACGTGCGGCCCTACATTCTTTTTGGGCCTGTGGCTAATTAAGTGACAATAAAAGAATTTTTATTTGATAAGTTATTTAAGTAGCCACAGACCACAGTATTCGATTTAATATTTTTAGCCCATTCGATATTCTACATGCTTGATCTACATTCTGCACTGACTACACTATACAATGATTCTCGATTATACATTATTTTCATGAAATACAATTACATATTTTTTTTTTTATAATTTACTTCATTATTTTTTTTATAGAAGAATTTTTACAAATAGTTTAGTCATCTAAGGTCAAAACTATTGAGCTGTTTTCAAATTTTTAACTACTTTAATTTTTAACCTAGGTCTTGTTTAAATATTGTCCTTAATGAGTAAGTACCTACCTAATTATAACAGACATAGAACCATTCCCCAGTATTTGTCTGGATTATACATTTTTTAACTCTCAATACATTAAGTTTTTGATTTTGTATTGATTAATAGTATGAACATTTATTTATAAATTGTATAGATATAATAAATTTAAAATTACCATTAATTATGATTTTGGTTTTTTCAGTATATAATAATTTATTAATTCTTATAGCTTCAA
This sequence comes from Macrosiphum rosae, assembly GCA_016617965.1. Classification (NCBI taxonomy): domain Eukaryota; kingdom Metazoa; phylum Arthropoda; class Insecta; order Hemiptera; family Aphididae; genus Macrosiphum; species Macrosiphum rosae. The sequence goes on from WHPZ01590058.1 coordinate 20,581, forward strand.
TATCTTCAATATTATATTTTTCAGTTTCATTATCAGAACTATGATTAAAATCTTGATTTAGGATTTCCTTTTTGACATTTCTTTTAGCTAGATGTTGTTTTTTGTCAAAAGATTTTGTAAAAATTAACAGGTTTACACGATTCCAGCCATTTGACATAAAATCTTTTAGGTCAAATTCCTTTTTATTTTCCATAAAATACTATACAAATATAATAAATATTTTAAATGAAGCAAAGAGCATTTTGTTCAATAACTAAATGAATAAAATACTAGGTGTATTTTACTTCTATTGGTAGGTATATTAATAATTTAATTTATCTATTTAACTTACATTAATTTCATCTTGTGAGACCAAGCCATCTTGATTTTGATCAAAAGTACTGTAAGCAATTACTTCTTCAACATCAATTCTAAATAAGATTTTTTTTTATTGTGAATTTTCTAACATATAATTTATTATTTTAGTAGGTATTAAAATAATTGTACTTGTTGTCTTTGTTAGTATCAATTTCATTAAATATTTTGATTGCTTTATTTTGTTGGTTTGATTTTTCCTCCTCTATAGCTTTTTTTTCTTTTTCTTTAGCGATTTCTTTGTTATTGAACATACTACTTCTATTAAACTGTGCTTCTTTTGTTTTGGTCAAAAGGTGAAGAATCTTATTCTAAAGAACAAAACAAAATTGAAAATACTGATAAATAACTTGTAGTATATTTGTAAAGCTGCGATTGAATTGTTATATAACAGTTTTTAAAAAATTGTAAATTTACAATAATAGTACCACTTTAGTTATTTTGTTACTTTTCAAAAAATAATCACTCAATCACAAATATTTGATAAATAGTTCTAATATATTATCTATTCTCAATAAAAGAAAATACCTAGATTTTCTGCTAACCTCTGACCTTAATTACAATTCACATATTTTATCTATTAGTTCATATTTGTAAGTGGTTCATCAGAGTTCGAGAGAACCAACGATCATGGAAATGTGGCTTATATTGTCTCCAAATATATCATGAATTAAAACTACAATTATCCACTTGACTATTTCATGCACCTACCTCATGAATCTTCCAACAAACTCTCTGCCTATTTTATTGATCACTGCTATATAATTAAATCTAATTAGAACCTCTATATATTTATGTATTGATACTTTTGGCCCCTACCCATTATTTATTAATAAAACTAAATTTACAATGTCATACACATGATGTGGTAGAATATTAATTATTAATCCATTTTTAATCACAACACTCTTTAATACATATATCATCATTTGATGAAAATGTAACTTCTTTAATATATGTTCCTGGTACAGTATAGCAATAATTGTATGAAGTTTGATGATCTATTATAGGTTTTTTTGTTTGGCAATCGTTCCTAGTCTTTATATTTGAATTATTTGAATTCCTGATCCAATTTTTATAATTTATATTATTTGTTGTCATTGTTTCCATTTTTTTTGTTGGGTTAATGAAAGTACTTTTAGGTTTGAAAATATCAAGATTCTTTTTTTCTATTTTAGAATCCATATAAGATGTTTGATAAATTGTAGATTGAATTTCAGTTTGGGTATTTAACTTAAAAACACTGCAAGGTTGTTCATAGTGTTTACCTATTTGTATTAAATTGGAATATTTTAGTTTATTATTAATATAATAAATTATAACTATATGAACTATTATAAAATCTTTACTTTGGGGAGTAATGTTTTTTCTTTGAAAGTCAAAATGTTTAGTAGTATTTAAGTCTATAGAACCACGTCCAATTAAATCAGAACAGTCTCTTGGTTTTTTAATATCCAACTCATCTGAAATTATCCATTTTTTGTAACTGGATTGTTGAATAGTTTCTGTTGGATATTGAAAACCAAATTTTAAACTATCTTCAAAGCAGTTACTTTTTGAAGACGAATTAATATTTATAAATCCATTAATAGGATAGTTCTTATAAGATAATTTTTGTTCGGTTTTATACTGCATAGGAATATCTGGACGAATATAAGTTCCATGTTTTGCATATGATTTACCTCTTGGTGGCTGTACATAAACATTATTGTGATTACAATTTTGATTTTTACAATCACATTTGTTCATGTTGTATAAAAGCTTTTAATATGGTGATAAATTAAAAATTGAATATCTGTTGCTAAGTTATTTGTATACTTAAATAATAAATATAATTTGTAGGTACCTATACCAACACATAACTGATAACCTATAAGGTTTTTTTTTATAGAAAATGGAGGCCATATTATATTGTGTATTTGTATTTTAAATGGAATCGTCTCATTTTTATTTTTATTAAATTAATACAGACATACTACTACAGTACTACTTATTTTTGTTATGTTTTTGGTAATTTATTCTAGTTTTTGTTGATTATAATAACTAATCAAATTGTAGTAAATGTAACAAATTAAATATTAAAATTTATTGTACATAATTTTAAAATAATAATATGTTGGGTACTTATTTGACATTTTGATAAGTTGGTAACATATGAGTTATAACTATATAAAGATATCATGTATGAGTTTTTATTTACTGTTTGATTTTAGATTCTGAGTGAAACGATGAATGTATTGATTTTACAATGATGTGTTTTTTTTTTATTTTTTATTTTTGTGTCTGTCATCACGTTTTAGAACAGTAAAAGTGCTTGAATTTTCTTCAACAGTAGCTTTTCTGATTGGAAAGTGAATCTAGTTGGTACTTTGGGGGGTCAAAAGTAAAAATGTCTCAGTAGTTTTCAAAAGCGCCGTGAAAAACAAAAGATAAATCAAGGAAAAACGGGAATTTTTACGCAAAATCGGTTTTACAAAAAATCGATTTTGGTTTTTGGTGTAACTCTAAAAAAAAAACGTATATACATGAAATTTTCATTGGTTGTTTATATTTGTATTTTCTATAAACGATAAAATTTTGATTTATTTTGAACTGTTTAGGGACATTTTCATTTTCCATTTTTTTTTAGTTTTTTTTCTAGAAATATCAATAAAATTTTAATTGTTGGTTAAAAAAGCTTGAAAATTTAACAGAAGGCTCTAAGTATCTTGTTTCAAAGGCAGATGAAAATATTAAAATTCCTTAGTCACAGTTTTCTTTTACAAGCATTTAAAGTTCAAAAATTGACAAAATATAGAAAAATCACGAAAATTGGCAAATTATTTTGAGTTCAGAATTCGTAAAAATTTTTCTTTTTAATTCTAAGATTTGAAAATGTAATACAATATTCCTTATAAGATTATCTACCTTTATCAAAAAAAAAAATGTCTATAAGAAAGTCAAATTAAACTTTTATGAGCATTTGAAATTCAAATTTTTACAACATTGGATATTCACTCGATTTCCTTATTTTGTTGTAATTCAAAAACGAACAACTGTAGACACATGAAAATTTCACTGAATGTTTAAATTAGCATTTTCTATACACAGTGGTGTATTGGTATGGGTATGCGGGTATACGCCGTATACCCATTAGAAGATTTTCGATTTTCGGCGTATACCTAATGGAAAATCTTATTTTAAGGGTATACGTTTCCAAAATAACCAGAAAACCAAATAAGATTTAAAATTTATTTAATAGTTCATATAGGAAAAAAACGTTATTCGTTATTATGTATTAATGAATTATTTATCAATTGAAGTAGGTATTGAATATTATAAGTTATATAACAATATGCGTTGTGTTTAATGTATTTTAAGGCTTTA
>WHPZ01590059.1:0-12774 GCA_016617965.1 Macrosiphum rosae
GTATATTTATGCAAAAATAATTGTTTTATTTTAACCACCAACTGTTATTTGATTAAAATTTGAATTAAAATGTACAATGTCTATACAATATCTATGTCAACTATACTCACAGATGAATAACAATGGTGTGGCGAGCTTATAGTGTGTTCAGACTCCTTTAGAGCTGAGCTACTTACTAAGTAGTCAATATCTCCAAGGTATATGGAGGTTCATCGTGAGGATAACAACCCTATGTGCACGATGTAAAAGCTAAAAAATCCTTATGTTAAAAAAACTTATACAAAAACCTCGGCCTACGGATAGTCATCAACGGGCATCTAAAAAAGAGTTACGGTTAAAATGTGTAATTCGATATCAATAATACCACTGCCCACTTATGAATATGATTTATTTAATTTGAATATGCGTTAATTATTTTTAAAGACTTGTATTTTTTTATAATTTATATAGTAAAAGTACAAATAAAATAATGTTTAAAATGTATCTATATTGAATACAGAATTACAGAATAGCTAGTAATCAAAGTAATAATTAAACCTAGCGGCTTCCGCACTCTCAGGCAGTTAGGATAACTTATCAACTTCCTAATCGAGATATTAGATAAGGTCCATGATTTACATACATAATTAAGATTATTTCATTATTAAAATTAATACAATTACAATATTGGTATTTGATTTTATAACACCCGACGTGCCTTCCATGTATTATAATTGTAATAATGTAATTTATAATATACGCCAAAGCTGACACGTGCACAGAAAAAAAAATAATTTTAATAATACAAAATAAACATGATATAGGTATGAATTGTTATAAAGATGAGATATTAAGATAAACTTAAATATTTGTATATTTACTCCTATTTAAGTTATGACAAATATGAAATATACACATCACCCCTCACTTAGTGGTCTGCTAATAGTAGGTGCCTGTACTCTGTAGCCTATAGTCTATTATAGACAATAATAGTCTATATGACTATATACTATAGGCGTGCCACAAGTTGGCCATCGGCCCTGACCTATAGGTAGATTAGCCCTAGGGTCTAAGGAAATGAAGAGAAAATCTTCTTGGTAGCCGGTAAGTTGAATTAATATTATAAAATTACAACAAAATAACACAAATCGTATTCTTGGTTATTAAAAATGTAATTTCGTCCAAATGTTAACATAAAATAATTTTACAAAAAAACTGTGATTTTATATTTTTGAAATTTTTTGATTAAAGAATAACCTACTTACGTGGAACATTGTTTTAAATTTTCAATTCTTAGTTATAAAAGTTGAACATTTTATAAATGTCTAACTACAAAATCAAAGATAAAGAAATACAGAACCTAAAACCTCAATTATTGTTTCTATCTACCTTCAGTTTGTAAAATAGAAAAATACACTATAAAACCATAAATGTTTCTATTGACAACATCTTGNGGCATAGAAACAAAATAATTTGTATATACATACTCAAAGTGCTCGGTGAGACCAATATTTTGATGTATTGATCATCTATAAAGCTCAAATAGAAAAGTTTTTATGATACTTCAAAGTTTAAAAGTGTTTCAATTCACCCCGTTTTACGGTAGGTACCTATTATTAATTAGTAATTACCATACAAGAATTTAAAACCGAAAATAATTATAAAACATTTTGTTTAATGAATATGGATGCACATGTTCACACGGTCAAATATTTCTTTAACGTTTGTCAAACTTCAAATATTTTATAACCTACTTATATTTGAAGAAATATAACGTGGCTTTTAAGTCACTGAAAATTCTAATAAATAGACGAGACATACCCAGGTACAACCTATGTGTAAATATGTAATACCTGCGTATCTGCACCGTAAATACTAAATTCAGTGTTATAATGTATAGGTATTTGATAAATAAATTGCAGTTCAAAGTTTATAAAAATAAAAGATTATTATTTTAAATACTTAAAAGAATTAAAAATTTAAATAAAAGTAGATAATTATACAAATAATAATTATGTATCCATTTTTTATTTTTCTGATAATCGATTTAGATGCAAACTATTATAGGTATATTATTTTATATATATCGTTATACATATTTATCAAATTATAATAAAAGGTAGGTACATATAATCACCATCCAATAATTTAATCGTATTCAAACTACCCATATTACAGAATACAGTAGCGGTACATTATAATATCTATATCGAAATTATTATTTTTACAATACGACAACAATCGTAGTCGACCAAAATCACTCTTTTTTTGGCATGCAATTCGGATGCAGCCAAAAAGTGGAATAACAATGAACTACATCATGATCTGGACATGTGGGCTTCAACGCCACATAGGTACGAAAACTGTAAGCACACATATACATAAATAAAAACTCGCAATAATTATTATGGAAAAAATATAATTTAAAATTTATACACACGCGTGAATGAAAAAAAATACTATATAATATATATTTTATTTACATACATATAAATATTAATACACAAATACGTCTAAATAAAATAAAAATCACAACTCTTTTGGAATGTAGTTAAATTTAAAAAATGGATAAATCACGACTATTATACTCAAATCGTAAAAATATCGTAAATAACGGTCATAACTAGGTTAATATTGAGCATGATGTTACACGATCAAACGCAATGATCTTTATAACATTTAAATATAAATATGATGATTGTTGATTAAAAAAATGCGATAACCAACATATTGTTGTGAATGTATTTTTGTGGAAATTAAAGATAAAACTTAGTCCTACGTATCACAAATGATTACGCCAACTCGGACAGTATGGCACTAAAAGGGAAATATATATAAATATAACTATATGTCTAAATTAATAAAATAAAATAATCACATTCAACGTTACGTCAACTGGAATGTTAATAAAGATATGTGTCCATTATAAGTGAGATGATATATTGTTTGTCTGTACAAGGTCCATGGCAGTGGAAGCGTGGCTGAAGCGTTTCTGGGCTACGCCGACTAGAGCTTGCGAGAGGTTTATTATAAAATACATAATATTATGTCATATAGTTACATAATATTTTATTTATAAACATAATTGATTGACTTTCATGTAATTACTAATTGAGAATATGACAACAATCGCAAACCCTAGCCTTAACTCTTATTAAAAAACATAGAAGGTACAAGGTATTATACTGTATACATAATATGACTAATTTATATAATTGAAATATAACCTTAAATACAAAAAAAAATATATATAATAATTGAGACCATAAAATGTTCATACTTATTTTACATTGATATATATATAATGCGTGGAGTAAAAAAGGAAGGAATAAAATCAATATGCTAACTTAATGAAAATGTACACTTATTGAACAGGATTAAATGATACAGTTTGATAGGGAAAAAAGAAAGACCACAATTAATTGAATTTGTACTGTATTCACGTTACACCGGAGTTTCACTCGAATCCTTCCTAAATTTCAAAAAAAAAAATAATAAACATCAATTTAGAATGATTTTATAATTAATTAATATTTTATGTATAGCACGAAAGTATATAGATTTTGTTTTAACCAGGGTTAATTTAAAAAAATTAGATAAAAAAAAAAAAGGTGGCAAGTGAGTGTCGCTCTGCTGTACATTTATTTAGGTTACAAGTGGGTCACTGAAATAGATAGTGTTAAATTTGAATTCAATGATATAAAATCCTTGTAAAAGAAAAACGATTCTAGTCAGTCAGCCTATGATATTACTAAGTATATTTGATGATATTATTGTGAAGAAAATATTTTAAATATTTTAAATTTGATACATTTTGTCAAAATTCAAACGTTAAATGCTTATAAAAAAAATTGTGCTTATGTATTTTTAATATTTTTCAACTGCTATTGTAACACTATATCAGGAGCCTTGAATTAAATTTTCATGCTTTTTTACCAACAAATAAAATTTTATTGATATTTTTAGAAAAAGAACTAAAAAAATTGAAAACTCAAAATGTCTGTAAACAGCTCAAAAAGAGTCAAAATATTTTGAAAATGGCATGGTGTAAATTTTCATACATCTACAGTTATTTGTTTTTGTTTTTCAACGGAATAACAAAATCACCTCATTAGAAATCGAGTAAATCATGTAAAAATATGAACTTCAAAATTTGATTTGGTTGTAGAAATTTTTTTTTTTATTCAGGTAGATAACCGTATGAGGAATTTTGTATTATACTTTCAAATCATCAAATTTAAAAAGAAATATTTTTATGAATTTCGAACTCAAAATAATTTGAACATTTTCGTGAATTTTACATATTTTGTCAATATTTGAACTTTAAATGGTTATAAAAAAATTGTGACTGGATTTTAAATATTTTTCATCCATCTTTGAAACAATATATTAGGACCCTTCTATTACATTTTCAAACTTTTTTACCCAACAAATAACATTTGATTGATATTTATAGAATAAATAACTAAAAAAATTGGAAACTGAAAATGTCCCTCAACAGCTAAAAATAAGTTAAAATATTTTAAAAATGGCATGGTGTATAGAAAATGTTAATATAAACATTTAGTCAAAATTTCGTGTATCTACAGTCATTTGTTTTAGTTACACCAAAAACCAAAATCGATTTTGCGTAAAAATCCCGTTTTTCCTTAGTTTTTCACAGCGCTTTTTAAAACTACTGGAAAATTTTTACTTTTGACCCCCAAAGTACCAACTAGATTCACTTTTATCAGAAAATATACTGTTGAAGAAAATCTAAGCACTTTTACTGTCCTAAAACGTGAAGACAGACACAAAAAATAAAATAAAAAAAACACACATCATTGTAAAATTAATACATTAATCGCTCCACTCAGAATCTAAAATATTTCTATCGTTGGATCAAACTCTAAACTATTAATTTTTTATTATAATTAATTTATTGCAATTTTTGTATATTTATATCAATAATGGAAAGAAGAATCTTGTTAAGTTTGAAAACAAAATTTTAAGTTAGATAATGTACATGTGATTAAAGGTCAAATATTTGATTGTCTTTTTTTAACTACTAACAAGATTGAATACTTATTATTGAGTGGAATTAGTTCTTATGTTATTCTTTTAGTGTATACTTGAAATTTAAATATGCATGTTGAAACATAGTAATGTATTGCATAAGCCAGTTGTTAAGATTGAATAAATATACCTAGTTTTTATTAAGACTTAAACAAAATATGATATTATTGTTATAAATTAACACAGGTGATTATGAATTCAAGTATTTGCACACTATGTTACTCTTAAAACAAAAGTAATTCTGAAATTTATAATGCTACCTACATCAAATATTTTCCAAAATTGTCTAGAACATTGAAATATACCAACCAATCTAATAACCCTTAGAATTCATAGTAAAAAAATATTTTAAACAAGTAAATTTTATTGATATTAGATAAACCACATTTGAGCAGTGGTCTGGACGCTACTAGTTGTTTGTAACACGTTAACGCTTAGGCTACTCCCCCAAAAAAGTAGCTTGCTATCGCTGTCACTACTTTTTTTTTAATGTAGCGCTCTACTTTTAAGCTACATTTTTTTTTTTAAAGTTCCACTTGAAAACTGGTAATTTATAGCTTGTACTGATTTTACATTTGGTCACTAGACGGGTTTTAACTACGTGAGTTAATCGTGGATTAAACCCGAAAAATGCATATATCTTCATAATTATTTTAATATAAATAAATAAAAATAATAATTATTATACTATTATTTAACTATCACCAAGTAAGTATTAAAGACAGCATTAAAATAATGGTAATTTTTGCTACGCTAAGAGAAAATTACTAGTGCACTAAAATATATCGCTACATTAGGTGTGTATTGTAGCGACACTACGTTAATTGCTACTATTAAAGTAGCGTGCTACTGTAGTGTCACTACAATTAGCGCTCAACTCCCGACCACTGCATTTGAGCAACAACAACAGCTGATATATGACTCTCTTCAAAATTTAAGTAATAATACAAGTTTACAATAATTGATGAGGTAACTAAAACTAATAAAGTAATATAATTTTGAAATCATTTATATCTATTATTACTTAAGTACTGTAGACACTTACAAGTTATAAGAAATAACTGCATAAGTAAATGTGAGATGAGTAAAATATTTAAACACTTACCTCTTCTTCGCTGTAAGTTCCAAACACCATAGCAGCGATGCAAAAGAAGAAAATAACCGTTAAAAATCAATCATTATGTTAATATTATTAAGGCTAAATTAGCTGAGCTGTGTACTTGTTAAGATGAGCAATAAACATAATTATATTATTAGTTAATAGTTAATAATTTATATAAATTGGTGTAGTCAAGAAGTGTCGTTTTTATAACAATTAAATATAATTATATAGGTACTATGTGAATATAATTATTTTTTTTGTGAGTTAATTTTTACTTTTGGAATAGCACTACACCAAATTAATATCAATGCATTACAGTAATAATAAAAACTAAAAATTATTCGGATCAACATAAGACTTACTCAGATTCTAGTATTTCCTGTATACCATACTCATTTGTATAACCGTGTCTTGATTGTAAATTAAGAGTAGAAGTGGAAGCGTGAGTGGATGGTGATACCGGTTGACTGTAAGCTCGAGCAGTTACAAACCTACTATCAACACTATGTAATGATCCATTCTCACTTCCCCGGTTTATCATAGGCGGTGGCATGGAAATACCATAAAGGTCACTTCCTCTACGATTATCACCGTACAAATCTCGATAAGGTGAGTGACAATGGTCTTCTTCGGCTACAACAAAGTTTCACAAGTATACAAACAATGAGTAATTTCCATTTTTTTTTTAACCTAACTTAGTAACAATGATAAATATATATATTTAAAAATACCAGTATAAGGAAAAAGATATTTGTCTCCAAGACTCGCTTTATCATCTACATCACAGTCAGATTCTGTTTTATTCAGAGAATTGAATGTTGAGCTTTTGTGATGATAACCAAAGTGCTCACTGTTTAACAATGGTGGTTCAAGAGACATTCGATTATTTATCACTGAATTGTCCTGATCAGATATTGTTGATCCTGTCCAACGATGCTGTCCGACTGCATGGTCTTCTTCTTGAACTAAACATAAATATATTATACAATTTATTTGTAACAAGTACCTACCTATATTTAAATACAAGAAATTTAAATTATTTAAAATAGCAATTTTATGTTATTTAATGAATAATTTAATATACATAATATATTAATTAAACCAACTAAATTTGTAATACTATATATTTTCAGTTATTAGCTACACCAAGACAGTTAATGATGACAAGTTGTAACAATAAATAATAAAAAACCTTTAAACTATTTATTCGCTATTGCTACAATTATATACCATAAAGTAGGTATATTTTTTATGGCCATAATTTTCATAAATTACTTTTTTATAATTTAAAAAAATGAAAAATATACTGGTTTAAATCATAATATTTTGTAATTTTTTACCTGTTGGATATTGTTGACTAGTCCATCGTGGAGCATACAGAGGTTTTAAATTGGGAAACAATTGTGAATTTGTAATCACGTTGAGCGAAGGAGGCAATCCAGGATCTTCATTTATATTTGGTAAGAATGGAGGTGGTCGATTTGAAGAAGTATTACTTCTACGACCTCTGTGGCGAGAAGAATCATCCTCATCACTGCTATGGGAAGAAGCTAAGTCTAAACTTCTTCCTTCACCTGAACCTTCAGAATCTGAATCAGATGTGTGTTGGGTTCGGTGAAAACTAGATGGCAAGTCTGATGTTGAATGGTCATAATTACTTGTTGTTGTCGATGTATTCCTTAATTGAGTATCGCTTCTGAAAGAAAACATTCATTAAGTTATTCTTTATATTTTTAATGGTTTACGGAAACAGTATAATATTTTAAAAACCCTGTTATAATACCTATAGGGGCTACTACTTGTCTTTGTAGTTGACCGTGAAGTAGTACTAGACATAGATATACCAATTGGTCTTCTTACTCCATCTGTAGTTGTAATTCCCGTGTTACGATACGACAAAGATGATCTTATGGTCGGAGGTGATATAGCACCTATACCAGAATCTGGTTCATTTTTTTCTGGTATTTCTTTGCCAATGAGCCGTAGTGCACAGTGGTGTATTCCACATCGAAGCTTTGCATTAGAATAGCACAAACCTGCTAATACAAGCCAACCTTGACTACAAACAGCCGCGCACAGTGTGTATGTAAGCCGTGTGTCACGTTCTGACGCTACAACCACTTCTAACAACCAAACACCAACTAGTATAGGAACGCAGATCACTTGTACAACCAAAACACTTCTAAAATGTATTTAATTATTAGCATTTAATTGGCATAAATATATCTAAATATGAATTCATACCTTAAATTTCCATAACCGAGCACATGATCTTTTAAAGTGAATGCTGCTCTGATACACAGGAGTAAAACAATCACAGTAATGGCCACAGCAAGACAGGTGGGACCAATTAAACTCCAGACAACAGATTCATAAACAGACAACCAACAAAAGTAGTAATTCCCATATTGATTAATACGCACTCCAACAGACAAGCTGACTATAATGGCTGGCAGAACATAACCGATACTATGGTAGAAACCCATTTGACCATGATTTACATCCCTTAATTCAGTTAACATTCGATACAGATGGAGTGCTGCTACCAAAGACCAACCAATGGTGGCTAACCACAAATAGTGTAAAGTTATAGAACAAAACTTACACCATATCTAAAAAAAAAGGAAAGAAAAAAATGAATTACATTATTAATTGTAAATACATCATCATAATTCGTTAATCCATAAATATTGTGTTATTAAATAAGATATACCTCAAAAGTATACAGAGTTCCTCGAGTTTGAGTGGCAGCCAAATACACACATTGAGTGAGCAGTAAACACAGGGCAAAATGTGAGTATATAGAACTTGTATTTGTTCCTGCACGTACAGCAACTAATAGTACACATGTCACAATGAGAGCTATGATAGCTAATCCAAATGATACCAAAATCGAGAATAGTTCAACATTTGAATATTCAACTATGTACTGATAATAAAAAAAAAATCACTATTTAGATAAAAAGTTATATAGAATATTATCAGGTATCTATTGTTCAGAAAAAAATGATTTACGTGTTCATCAACTACGTCTGTGAGAACCGCATATGTTGACAGCTGGTTACATGTACAATTAATGTAAATAGGATCTTTTTTCCACCAATTGTCTTCTGGCAACTCTGTATGACAGCCAGCTCGAGTCCACTCACCACTTGGTCTATGTTAAAAATAATAATATATAATCTCATAAATGTTTTGTTTCAACTGTGTTAGTTATTTTTCCCATTGAAAAAAAGTTAATGCCAAAAGAATACTGAACTAAAATAGTTGGATGAGTAATGTATTTATTTTTAAAATAATAAATTGAGTTTATTTTATTGAGTTTATCACTCAATTCATTGAGCATGAGTAGAGTAATTGCAAAAATGACAGGTATAAATGCAATTTAAGCCCTTCAATTTATTTTCCTAATATATCCTTCATTCTTATAATATATATATTATTTAACACTTTATTGATATTTGTTATGTAATAAGCATCAATTAAGATATAAATTATATCATAAAATACTTAATTATAATGTAGTACATTTTAATTTGTTGTACATAGTGATTTACAGTAGTTAGCTTATGGACTATTTATATTTTATCGTTAATTATTAAGACTATTTCGTGAGAGCTGAGAAATATTAGTGGTTTTTAAATATTATTTGCATATAAATTCATTAGGAAATCTTACACTCTAGATGTTGACCACCGTACACATTGTGGATTGGATCTCAATGTAACTGGGTTTTTGTTAATCCAAACCTTGATACGAATCGGTGAATCCAAAGGCACCATGTCAGATAACTCTGAAATTTCTTTACCATTTACGTGCCGTTGTTTTCCTAGTTGAATTTAAATTTTAACCATGACATTAATAATTTTTTTTTTTATAAATATAATATTAAAACTAACTTTTAGGATTATTGTGATTCAGAGTGGCAACAAATGATATAACTGGAGAACCCACTTGGAGATCTACAGAATACCTCTTTAAAACAGTGTCATCGTAACGTAATGGTAACAACGCTCCAAGTGTACGATACTGTGCATAACCAACAACAGCTGCATTTTTAGATAGTTGTCCTTTCGTAGTGGTCATTCCATGTTTTATTGGCTCAATACCCAGTAAATCGATCGGCACCATTATTTGGGTATGTTTATCAAACTTTGAAGAATCCAATAGATAGTTGTTATATTTAGGCAAAACAACAACAGGGCTACCCATATTTTTTAAACCTAATATTTCTGAACCCGGTTTTAGACTCAAAACCTGAATAGAAACAAAATTTGAAATTAAAAAATATTAAAAAAATTATAAAATAAAATAGTTGTAAGCACATACTTGTATAGCTGGTTGAAGTATTGACGAGTCGGGTAAATTTACTTTCTCTTCTGTCAATGCAGAAGTAGACAAATCTGGTCGTTCGTGTTCAGGTTCAAACCCAAATAGACTCTCAGCTGAAACTACATCTAAACCAATAGCTGTAAAAAATAAATAAATATTAATGTAAAGCAAAAAATTCTAACTAATAATTATCAAAGTGTTATTACTAGTACCAGGTAAATATGTTATCTACCTCTACTATTTTTATTAATATAGTGTGCCAATCTATTATCTACTAATTATCTACTATTAAAAAATGATCTACAATTTTAAAAATAAATTATGTGTACTTCAATATGATAATCAAATGTATGCATTTGAATTCAGAATTGTATGTTTCGAAGCGATAACATAATATAGTAATATAGTTAATATACCAAATAAAATGTAGGGTGGATAAAACATTGAGACAATATTACATTTTTGAATTAAAATACATACCAATATTAGGACTAACTACTTCAAATGGATCTGTATATGTATCATGTTGAGTTGTTGACAAAGTAGCAACATAGTTATTTATTGTATTCATTAAATTAAATGGTCCCTGTGATGTTATACTGTTTATGCGTTCCCAATGATCAATTTCACTTAAGTCTAACAAACGACTGGACGCCATAACTAAATTCTGGAATAAAATGTTGGTTAATAAAATTGAAAAAAAGCTAAATATAATTAAAAAAATTAGGAACAGCACTAACCAATATATAATCTTTATCTTGACTATGGGTCAAATTCAACCCCGACAAAGATCCTTCATGAGATAGTAAATGTTGTAAAAGTTGTTGACCGATGAGAACATCAGAACCGTGCAGGAATTGAGTACTGTTGACTGCTTTATGAAGGCTATTAGCTCCATTTACAGCAACAAATGTAGTTACCTTAATAGATTTGGTTTCTAATCCATTCAACTAGAAGTAAGTAAAGACATTTGGTTTTAAATATGTCGTGAACACATTGACAAAATTTTAAGTTTATGAAATTGAATCTAAAACATTTCCATTGACTTAATACTCACGAGTCTCTGAAGATCAACAAATGAATTTGAAGTGCAATTGAATATGTCAGGATATTGCCATCCATCTAAATGATTTTGACATAAGCGTGTAGCTTTGCCTTGAGAACCGATCGGGCAGTTTTCAGTTACATGTTCACCCCATTTTGCTCTAGGCCACCAAATATTACCTGCTATACTCTTTGGACAGCCGTCATAGATAACTAGAAAAAATAGATTATAAGAATGTTTTAGTTTATTATTATATAGTAATATTATATAGAAGTGTTAAGAATCAAATTTTAAATTTATATTTTTTACCTTCACACCCATTTAATGTGACTTCGGCATAGGAATTTGGACATTGGTCACACCTGCGACCTATAACACCAGAACGACACTTACATTGTCCAGTAGTTTGATCACAAGATCGATCAAAAGAACCAACATTGTAGCAACCACACTCAAGACATTTATCAGAACCATGAGGAGTGTAATGATTGTCCTAAAAATATATGTCATAGTATATAATTAAAAAAACATACCTAATTAGACATCACACTAAATACAATAGTATAAATTAAAAGAAAATAAACTTTACTTTGCAATAACATTGTCCAGTGGTTTTATTACAGTGGGGGTTATAACCATTTTCCACCATACAGTTACATGGACCACAAACTCCCCGATGATGTCCCCACCAGCTAACAGGACATGACTCTTTCAGTTCGTGCTCACAGTAATCACCTAAGAATGTCATAAATACATTTTTAAAAATAGTGAAAACACTTATGTAATGATCACATACCAGTAAACGTAGTCGAATTACATTGACAATGATAACCACGAAGGCTTTTTCGATCTTCAATGCACAGAGCATTGTTTTCGCAAGGGTTAGTATGACACACACTTTCACAAGCTATTCCCACAAATCCTAAAAATAGATATCGTGAAATGTTTAGAAATAAATATATAGGTCATTTTGTATCATTAGGTATTAACTATTAAGTATTAACTGTTTTCACAATAAATACCTGTATGGCATTTGCATGTATGGTTTTGCCATGAAGGTATACACTCGCTATGCTTTGGACATTTATTTCCATTGCAGGGGTTATCTTGTTCACAATTTTCACTAACGCGTATCATAAGTTCAGGTATTTCCAATACAGTTGTTCCTCCACTGTGACCAATTCGAACATCCTAAATGTTACAATACAACAGTTATTTTACTGATAAATTTAATTCAAATAAAAATATTACAAAAAAAAAA
>WHPZ01590060.1:8210-19924 GCA_016617965.1 Macrosiphum rosae
GAAACCTAAGGTCTGACTTGGCTACGAATTATATTATAGAATTCGCAAGTTCTAAAGCTTTGAGTTCTTATTTTATTCTTCGGAAATATTAAAGTGTAAAATAATTAACTCCCCCCCCCAAGTCAGAGGGTTTCCACAATGATGGGCCTGCTTAGTGCTTCTGATCGTGATTTCATGTTGTTATTTTAATCTTAAGAGGACGCCACATGGATATTTGTTGTCTCATCCTTCTTACAAGTACGTAACATAGCAAATTTGCGTTTACGAGATCACTTTAGCTCCGTTAGTTTAAAAATTAGAGTTAATCGACCTATTATACTTAAATTTTTTTAGCATGTTATGAGTATTTATTTTATTTTATTTTATTTATATAAACGGACGTAAGTAATAGTATAAACATTGTGTGCAGAAGATAACAAACATAACATAATAAATTATAATTTATATTAATTTAAGATTGTATATAATAAGAAAACTTATAATTAAATATAAAATATATAATAAATATAACTAAAAAATTAATCGAATATAATCAAAGACATAAGTATATATAATATAGCGTAAATTAAAAATGCTCATAACTCGCTTAAAAATGTATTTATTGTATATACAATATTACAGATTGTAAATATACTATTTTGTTTGAATAAAAAAAAAATATTTTTTTAACTTCGAGGTATCATTCTATATATACCTTAGACTTATATATACTCTATGTACTCGGGGATGCTATTGATTCAAATACGAGACAAACCCGTAAAATACGGAACGTATGGGACCCTAAGTATATATACTATATACTAATAATATCTGATAACTATATTATACAGTATAGTTGACTATATAGTGATATAGTATACAGACTTATAGTGGCGGCCGAGTGTTGAGCGCATATGGTTTGGTGGATATAGCCCGAGTGGTGTGGGGGGCGTGGGTATGCATGCAGGAGATCTTTTGGTGGGACAATTATATAATGTATATATGTATATATAATATATAAAAATACAATTTACATGTATACATATTATAATAGGTATCTATATATCCCGCCGGGATCGAACAATAACCGACAAAAATGTAAATTATATATAGGGATGACGTATGTATGTATATATATATATATACGCACATAATAATATATAATATACCTATAATCCATAATATGATATTATATATTTTATATATAATAATATATACGCACAATATCGCACGCGTATACATGTCGCCTCGTCGAGGGGACATATATTTATGTTATATAACTATATAATATAATATATTATGTCGATATACCATATACACACGTATCTATATGCATATTATACATAATAATTTATGGGTGCGTGTGTAGATACACTGCACGATATATACCTATATAGTAGGTATAATGTATATACATTATATATATATATATATATGTATACCTACAATATACTTACACCGGTCCATATACAATATATAATATTATATACACCGAGGGGAACTGGGTGGAGTTTGGCCGAGTAAACGCGGTCGGTGATTCGACGTGGCCCCCGCCGCCGACTTTACCCAGCGAGACGTGTTATGATTATTACTATTATTATTATTATATCATTTCAGTATAATAGTCGCTTATATAGTGGTGTGTGTGTGAGCGCTCTATATACCTATACAATATTATGTACTGTTCACCTGAAATTATATTATACACGCCCGCGAGTGTGTGTGTTATTGTTCCGCCAAAATACAAACGAACGCGATATTATATTAGGTATATATATATATATAATATTATATATATAAAGTAAATAGTAATACAATGATAATAATAATATATAAAATTATATTTACAGTGTGTGTGTGTGTGTGTGTGTGTGTAGAGCCGCCGTGGAAGAGCTGCAGAGTATACTGTAAGAATAAATATACGCGTGCCGGCGGGGCGGGACTTTGCGGCGCTGCGGGGAGGAGCCAAACCCGTCGCCGCGCCCGGTCGGGCTCGAGAGACTCGGCGTCGCCGTCCGGGTGTTGTTGTGTACGAGTAACCGCCGACAGTAACGATGAGTTTGCCCAGCGGTGTGGACATGACCGCTGCCCTCATGTCGCAGCATCCCGCTCTCGGAGGACTGTCTCCCGCGTTCTTCTTGCAACGAGCGTCCGAGCGGTACCAGCGGACTCCCAAATGTGCCCGGTGCAGGAACCACGGAGTCGTTTCAGCCCTGAAGGTGAGTGTGTTTGTGTTTTATGTAATAATATATAGGTACCTAGGTATCGGTATAAACCCCGACTGCTGTTGCATGCAGGAAAAAAATAAATCGTTTGGGAAAGGGTGGTTTTAAACCCTCCTCGAGTTCCTAATGAACCGTTATAGCCTACAACTGTAGATGTTGTAGGTAATATAAAGATATATTATGGCTTAGTGCACATGTCATAATACCTATTGGCTATTATCTATTATTATGAGTAGGTAGCTACATCATTTTTCCGAAAAATAATTATGTTTTTTAAATCTTATATAATATAAGTTTGGCATATATACTAAATAAAGTATGAAATTCATTATGTTTTCGATCACACATTTTATATTACTATACACCCGTTTATGTTCTTATTTGTACGAATACACTATAAAATTGCTTTCGACATTTCAGTTAAGTACCTACCTACATACTACAGTAGTTATATAAGAAAAAGACTATTTAAGTTTAAAAACAAAAAAACTTCTATTGATATTCCTGCAGAATAATTGCATATTAATTGTGACTTATAAAGATATAAATGTTTATGTTTATATAATAAATTCTAACCATCTACAATAACTAAATAGCCATTGATAATGTATTATGCATTTATGCATATACCTACATCTATATAGTCTCTATAAATATCTCTATAATTTATATTGTCTATTTGTCATATATCGGATTACAACTTCACATAACATAGGTATAGTATCTACTACCTAATATTTTGGAAGTATATGTATTCTCTAGGGATTGTTATTGTTGCACTCATAATACTATTACTCGTATACACCTACTTACTCATATACGATCAAAATTATTGATCTTAAGATGATAACGCAGATTATAGATTATAGGTACATTGATCGTCACTAATTACCTATATATTATATACAGGATAATTCACACAGAATACTACACCCCCCGCCAACTTTTATTTTATAATAATACATATTCTAATGTTTGTAATTTTAGGTATACCAATAAGGGCCATATTTGTAAAACATTTAAATAGTGTCCAAACAAAAGGTACAATAAAACTTTTTTTTTCAAATGAGAACCACCCTTTTAATTACAATTTGTTATGTTTATGATTTTTTTAATGTATTAATTATAAATTGAAATTCGAACAAGTATTTTCCGAGGTATTAAGCTTGAAGTAGGTACTTGGGGTAATAGGTTTAGAAAATATAGAGGTTATTTATGTTAATATTTTATGTAAGACCACTATTAAAGTCTAAAGAATAATGTATTATCTGTTACTCGAGTAACACTAAGATCTTAGTACATAAAGTTTAATAACACAGGAACCACTGGTTCAAATGTCGATCTAAATGCACCAAAATTTTCAAAAAAATTATTTACAATAAAATATTACAATGATTAAGAAAAATATAGGTATATATAAATTTGCATTAAACTCGTTGAAGGGTATCAAACATTCGGAAATACATATGAACTTTAAGTGCGTGCATCTAAAAATTACAATAGTCAGAATTTAAATAAATACACAATTAATTAATTAATGCACAATTATAGGATATGGGACTGAGAATGCTTGGTGAATCATACTATTTGTAACATTTGTAGATACCTATTGATATAATAGACATATATAGTACGAACACTTAATGCCGCAGGCTTAACAATTTAAATACTATGTATAAGAGATGAGCTTTACATAATATACTTTATTTAGTTTTGTTCTTATCAATTTTTTTTAAGCCTTACTATTGAAATATAATAATCTTATGTTAAAATTTCATAAACATTTCATTAACAGTATATTTATATTTTATATATATATTGTATATAAGGTCCTATGCATATAATAATTTATAACTGTAGTAAATATAATACATACGAACATAAATGTACATCTTAACAATATATGTACAAATATTCTTCTCAGAGCTAGATCTGGATATATATCAAGTAACACTTATAAATATATAGGTACCTATCTAAAGTCAAAAAATAATTTATTTTATATCTTATTATTGTAATATCTAAATATTAATACTAATTTAATTTTAATATTGCACTGCTGCTCACTAACGTAAATCAAATTAATTAATTTGTATATAGTTTGAAGTTGGCAGTTAAGTTATAAGCTACAATTTATAATGTTAGTACACGTGTCGTAATAGCGGCATCACATTTATTTAACCACGTTGTGGACTTTGATGTATTATCATTTAGTAATCATAACTAATAAAATAGAAAATATTATACAAGGATTATAAACTATAAATTATAAAGGAATAATTGAAAAAAAAATGTATGATTTGAGTAATTTGTTAATTAATATGTATTTAATTACTTAAATAAAATTAAACTCAATATCCCACAAATCTTTTATATTTTATCATCATTGATAGACAAGATATATTTAAATAAATCTTTTATGGTTATAATAGGTACATACGAGTATACGACTCATATATAGGTACTCATAATATATACTACCCTACTAACCTAAGAAAAAAATTCAAAAGCAGCTCTTTAACTTGAATAAAAATCCAAGTACGAAGTACATAAATAAGAATTTCATTTCATTTCCATTAATGCTTGTATAATTGAATTTAAAGAACAACTTACACTTGTTTGAATTCGTTGAAACTATACTTCGTTATTTCCTGAGTTTTTGTTTTACAGCTGTATAATAATTTGTAGTTGTAAGTTATTTATTTGTATACACCTATTTAATATAATGACATAAGTACATTTAATTATATATTGTCAAAACATATTTGGTTGACCTATTAAACATTAAACGTGTGGCAATTGGACGTAACATTAACACAACTTGTAAAATTACATATTATACTGTCGCAACAATTTACAAACCTGCAACATATGGTATTGTACATTTACTGCCTATTGAAGAGCACTGAGACTAACTATAGGTTAGGTACTCTTATTTATAGGAACGCCTGTAAAAAACTTGCTTATTTTTGTACTTACACAATTAATTGACATTGATATTTTGTTTAAATGTATAACTAATAGGTATACTGCAAAATCATTCATTTAACAAATATTTATACACAGATTATTTACTTACACTCTAAATATGGTAAATAGCAATATTACTAATGCTATATAAACGTACACACAGTAACTATTAATTTTCACGTTAAAAATAAGTAACTTTGTTTTATCTTGCTTATACAAATTATGTAAGTATACCAATTCATAAACATATTAAAATTAATAATTGTTGTTTTGTTTGCGTATTGCGTACACTGGTACACTATTGCAGAATATTAATGAGAATTCAGTGTTCCCGTAAACATTGATTAAACTTGTATTTCGTCTCAATACAGCAACAATCGTTTTATGTTATGACGTTATGTAATTATTTACAGTGAAGACTATGTATATAATAATTTAAAATGATAGTATATTCAACTCGAATAATTGTAATATTAACTCGTCTAAAATAAATAAATATTCTTCCTTTTTATTAGATTTGGTTTTAAGCGAAATATTTTATTGTATATTTTATACTTGGCGTATAAATAAATTATGATTTACCTACATTTGAATTTTTATTCGTGTTTAAGTTTATATTACAATTATATGTTAAATAGCCAAAATTAACTTTTTCATGAACAACAAATATTGTTAAAATTTAAATTAATTGTACCTTTAAGTGAGAAATTGATAAATCTTCTTAATTGCTTTAATTGCACTGTAATTATTTTTGTAACGTATCCTTTATTTATTATTTATTAATGACCTAAATAGTGTATTCTGCTTCAGTACATTTTCTGTATTTAAGACTTAAAAATGTATATAGTTATAAATTCATTGAATAATTGTGAGAAGTGGCAAATTGAATTTGTTCGTTTCTCTAATTGGTGTGTTGAGGACTGTTTAAAAATGTATGCAGATAAATGTACTTTACATTTACTTTACAATGTACTTTATATTCATAATCATTATTAAATCAAAAAATATAAATTATTTAATTTTGTTGAATACATTATTTTATATTTATAATCAAATAATAATACTTATATTATTACTAATATTTATGCATATAAATATTAAATACGCATGTACAATATGTACTTAAATAATTAATAATAATTTAATCTCTCTTTATACATATAATAATAATATATAATTTTTATAATATATAGGTATAGGTAGTTACAACATGTATAATGGTACATAATATAATATTTATTATGCATAACTTTCTCATGAATATAAATGAATGTTGGTTTTTATTTTTTTAACCAAAAATAAGGAGTTACAAAATATTATTATATTATGGTTGCTATTTTCTAAGTTTCTCTCATTCGTAGTTATTCCAAATGTTCAACTACCAACTGGTGTTATATTTAACAGATAAATTATTATATGTCATTACTCATTATTTATTGAACTAATATTGATTTAACTTTCAGTGCAACTATTTAAAGGTCATATCTCATATATAATAATATTGCAAAACTTATGTTTACTATTGATTATTAGTTAGCAGATGTACTTGATTAGTAAAACAAATAATTATTATAATAAATTTGAATACTATTAATTGTGTAACCATGTAATTACTAGGTATAAAAACTAGGTATTAAACTGACTTTAATCGTGCGTATACATCATAATATTTAGTTAGTATAAGTACTAAGTACCTATAAATGTAGAAAATTCAAAATTGTAGTTTATTCAATTGTTTTTTGACATTTTATCAAACTCATATTTTATTACTGTTGTAGTATAAATAAGGGCTAAGTTATATGTAGAGTATACCTTATATATTCTTGATATAAGCTTATTTATACTTTTAAGTAATTCAATTTTTAAATAACATTGTGCATTATTATGTCTGAAATAGCTGGGAATTATAAATATTATTAAATTATTATTTAGGGTCATAAACGCTACTGTCGTTGGAGAGATTGTGCCTGCGCAAAATGTACTTTGATAGCAGAAAGACAGAGAGTTATGGCCGCCCAAGTAGCTCTACGACGGCAACAGGCTCAAGAGGAAAATGAGGCCAGGGAACTAGGATTGATATACCCACCACCATCGTCGTCATCTTCGGCTGCTGCTAGATCAAGTCCAGGTATATTCATACAACATTATAATATTCCTAACCGAATTCCACACTTATTAATTGGTATAGAAATGTATTCAATTGCTTAACTATGTATATTACCAACTTACCCAGTAAATAGTAATATTTGTAAATTCTATGCATGTTCAGCCGTTTTGACATGTACTTCTAATAATCAATCTATTGACGCAAAATAATCTGTCAAAATTATATTACATAAGCTAACGATAGATCATGGATACAATATAATTTCCACCAATACTTTAAATAGCGCAGTATAATATTACATTGAATGTATGTAACTACTGAAATACAAAATTAAGAAAACAATAACGTGTTTACTTATTTGTGCACTTACCTATATGATAACTATGAGAACTTGAACATAGAAACCATTACTATGAATTTATAAATAATAAAAAGAGTGAAAGTTTCATAATATTTCAAATATAAGACAATATAATAATTATGTACAACAGTTCTCCCAAATTCGACATTTCTAGCCACATTACATACCTATACCTATGAATATATGATATACGCATTACGCACAACTACAGTATATGATGAAGGAATATAATATATTACTATTTAATTGACGCAAGACTGGTAGACCGATGACGTCTGCGATAATATTTTATGTTGCCAACCGAAGGAAATATATAATTATTATTATGGGCCGCCTTCGATAGCGAGGGTGACGAGGAAAACAGAAGACCCTGTTTATGACTGTGCGTGATGTATATATGAACATACACACGCCGCACACATAATAACCACTAGTAACATTATCCGAATTCCTCTTTTATTGCCGCAGAATTCTTCTTGACCTCAATTGCTTGCATTATTATATTAAGTATATTATATACGATTTCCAACTCACCCCTAATCGTCTTCATTGTTTGGGGCATATTATTATATAGGTGTGTGTATGTATATATCATATTTATTTATACGTGTATGTGTGTGCATATTATATTATATTTTATAGGGAAGGGTGTTTCTTATTAGAGCTGCGTTGTATGTGTACGTTCACAATGGTGGCTAAGAGGTTATTATAAAACAACGCACACACAACTTAAACACAACTACCAATTAACCTCTACTCTTTACCCTCCTTAACTCACTTTAAACTTTTTGTTAAACAGATAACATTGTATGAATATTCCAAAGACGTGGTTTTACACAATGTTATCTTACGAGTTTAAACGCTTGAGCAGTTAACCGTGGGGTGGAAAGGATTTGCAAAAAGTGGTAGCTGAGTAATTGCTTTTACAGATTCAAATTTTGTCTTGCCGCAGATATTACACGATAAAACAATAATATCATTTGAAATTCACTTGGTCACAATATCAGCTACCCAGATAGGGTTTTTTCCTAGTCAATTATTAAATTAAAAATAAACGAATACAAACCGCAGTACAATTAAACAAAAGACGGTGAAAAATATAAACGTATATATTATATTACTTGAGTGGTTGAATATGCCAAGGGTGGCGTTATGTTTTTTTACGTTAAAAGAGCAGTTGCTTAGGGTTAAAATCGCAGCTTAATAGAAATGCTCACGACTTCATGACTCTATATCGATTTGTTGTTGTTCAAAATTATTACTTAGAGACTACAGTGCACTTGAAAACGGTACATATATTGCAATTAAAATAAAATAATAAGCTAGGTATAATATGTAAGTACCTACCCATAAAGTTTTTAATAAAAGTTGTACTACTCTATATTAACGATATTTCTGTACAGTTATATATTTTGTTAATCTTACTATGATGACGTATTCTTAAAGTTATAATAGAACATTTTTACTACACGTAAAGTTTATTTTTTTAATTATCAGCATATCTCTAAAATTAACATACGAGAATATTTAATTTAGAAATAGTTAAAAAAAAATAATGATGAAGTATAAAATAATGATTTTTACATAACATTTGAAAAATTACGTATCAAAATATACTTTTATTTTAGTATTTTCATTTTCTTTTTTTTATTTGTTATTTGTTTTTCTCTGATAACTCAAAGAAATATGCATACGATAGAGATATTTACAGCACAATAATATATAACTTTTAGGATTGTGTTTTTATAATTGAATGCACTTTTTTTTCATTTTAACTTGGTCGCTTAAACACTATACACAACAGTGGTAATAATAAAGATATAGTTAATATAGAAACCATTTTTTAAAAAATAAAAACTTTCAACTTTCAAGTGCTCATTTACTGTAGTCTCGATGGTACAAATATACATATATATATACATATATATATATATATATATATATATGTATATAATATATTAATATACATGGTAGGATTATAGGAAGTTGGGTAATTGGTTATATGGTCGTGATGTATTGTAATATAATATAATATAATATTATGTTATATTTCTGCGTAAACAGTTGTACAGCGTCAAGTGTCCCCCGAACGCCTGTACCACCGTGTACATATATATTATATATATTTATGTATGCACTTTGTACATAAGCTGTTGTGACTTACTGACTTAATATGAATATGTTTATGATATTATATACATATATATATATATATGTACACTGTGGTAGTTCACCTACATAATTAATATACTCGACTATATACTATATTATATGGTTGTGCAGAAAACAACTGCGGCGCAGGTACCTATTATGTATTTTAAACGTTTCAATAATAACGAAATCCTGCAGGCGAGTTTGTACAATAGAGATTTTGTATATTATAATGTACTAGGGCTATTCACTACGCACTTATGCGGTGTACTGCACCCGTGGCAAAGAGGGTTGTCGGGCTTTTAAGAGCGCGATCACCATACTAGACATATTATTATATTATAATCCCGCCGCCCCCGCGTTAGTTTAAATGCTCACTCACTCTGTCTCTCTGTCTCTCTCTCTCTGTCTCTCTCACTCTCTCTCTCTCATCCCTCCCGCCCGTCCGTCCATCTCGAACTCTCTTCCGCACCCTCATCGCCCTACCGCTACATCGTCGATGTGTTATTTTTTCAGCCGTAAAAAAATAATTGCCGCATTTCATATACACTATACAACCTATGTACATACTTTAATATGCATATTATACATGATTATACACTCGAATATCTTCGACGAACGTTGTATTATTTAATATTTTTTTCCACCACGTACTCACGCACAATAAAATATAAACCTCGAAACGTTACGTATTATTATTATTAATTTTTTTCATACCATTTGCCAATGATATTATAATTTTATATATTGGTACACATTATATATACACACATACAAATCTAACAAACGCGTGATTAACGATTCGTCAATAATAATTATTATTTACTATATATTACACTGTATACGCACTTATACCTTCGACTTTTATAAATACGTTGTATTCGTCCGTACTGACATTATTGTGTTATGTGTATACACTTTATTTTTTTTAAGTGAACCTATATGTACGGGTCGATTAAGTAGTATGCTATTTTTCAAGCATAATATTTTGTTAACACAGGAACAGTAAATATAGAAATAGTTATATAATATTACTTCCAATACGCCAAGTGCTCTTGTCGTACATTGCACTTTCCATGCGGATTTTTGCTCAAACATTCATTCGCACTTTCGTATTTACTTATACACCACCGAACTGATTAATCGAACAACTTCGATATTTGCCCGATTTTAGACGAAAAAAGAGCGCGCCTCAGTTCGGAAGAATCCATTAATGCAAAACACGACCAAACGATCGGCACACAAGATCAAAACACACGAAGCCGCTCGTCCAGCGTGTCGCCTAACGCTCCGACCCAAGTAACGTCCACACAGTTTGCAGCCAAATTCAACAGTCCGACGAGATCGGAGGTAAGTTCGATTTTTCTCTAAAGTATAACAATACTTTCTCACACTCTGACCGCATATTATAACGTGGTTATGGTATTCAATTGACACACAGTCGATTATCATGGGGCTGGTGTTGTTTAATAGGTTTGGCCTCTTCAAATATATGTTATTCATAAAAATTTAAAACCAAACATAATACCTATATATACGAGTTGAATCTTTGTTTTTTAGTTATAACTCTTTCACGTACAATAATTATTAAAATATACAATTCCTATTCCGATTTTTGTATTTGATGACGTGTGCTATAATATAAAATAATATATATTACATTTATAACTCCTTTGATGCACATGTGGGAAAATAATCAATCTTGTCTCGCCGGTCGGATTCATCTCGCAATCACTTAGGCTACATATTTGCGCGATTATAGGTACGATATACGCACTATATTATGATGCATAAGTGCATAACCATCATAATATTAAATGCATACACGAGGGAGATAACGAGATGAATCTCGACTAAGATTAGATATGGATTTTTCGACAATTCTAAATAACTTCTATGTTTCAGAATTAACATGATATAT
>WHPZ01590061.1:11945-23498 GCA_016617965.1 Macrosiphum rosae
GTGTGTGTGTGTGTGTTTGCCGACCCGAACGTGCGTCATGGTCGGTCGCAGTGAAGTACGTCGTCAAAGCACAGACTCGTATGAGAAGAATAAGTGTTGGGAAAAAAATTATATATAACTGCACTCGACGCTCGAAGTGCACCGACAGACCCGCGTGGATTATTATTTTCCGTTCGATTTAATTGGAAAATTTTAGAGTTTGAAAATACGCCACGGCTTATATACTGTATGGATACACCTGCTGCTACATGCCTGCGTGTGCTATACGCAGTGTATACATATCGTTATTATAATATGTCAAACTTGGCATAATGTAAATTATACCATGATGTTAGTATAATAAATTATGTAAGCATATGGAAGTATAAGACTGTCGTCACTGACTTTATACTCTATCGTCTAGTTTGACGATTTCGTCTCAAAATTGGCGCTTTATTTACCTAATAACTCAGACCTGCTGCAGATATCGATTTGTTCCTAAAGTTGTAAATGTGCGGTATATTGTATATCACATATAAAATATTCAAAAATACTACAATGATTAGTAAGGTGAGTAATATGTATCGGGCAGCCCAATCCGAAAAACTGATATCCCCTCCGGGCTCATGAGACACGATCATGTAAGTTGTAAATACAATAATAAGTACGAAATCGGTTTTCTATTATATACCTACTACTGTAGTACTGTGTCGAACATCGTAGTAGAACTGCGGCACCTCATGATAATATATGGAGGACGTTGGCCATAGTTCGACCTAACGTTTAAGTATAAACGGCGAAAATTGATGTGAAAACCTCTCGACGGTGCGTAACCGGTAAAACCCCGCGCGTGCCACAAAGTGTATTGTAATATAATATTATTTTGTCAATTGCCCGCCGACACGAGTATACTATATACGCGTTTATGTATAAAAATATATATTATAATTGTATTACACTACGTGGCGTGCATCCGCCTACGGTCGGGTGTGCGTAACGGGAGGGGGAGAGGAATCGGGGGTTCGGCAAAGACAACTAGGGTTTTCCGAATACCAGACACGTTCAAACGGAAAAATAAATAATAAGATGAAAATTAAATCGTTTAAAACATCACCGGCGCCGCTTCACGTGCCCACAATATACCTACCGCCGTCGAGACGACGTTATTCGCTATCGCAAAGCAATTAAAAACGTACCTGTGTAACGAGACGTAGACTCACGTGAGGCGCCATTAAATCGTTCTCGTCGCAATAATTATTGTGTCGCGCACAGCGGCTGACTCGGCGCGTTTCGTCGTCAGCCGTCGTTTAACATAATATTATAATGCGAGGCTTACGACGACAAAGACTGCGACTGCATTTATTCTCGCTCTCGTCCCCGGACGTTATAGCCGATTTCACGGGGTAACCGGAGCTTCGGGATTATGCACGATAATAATATTGCACAGTCATTAGTGATTATAGTCCATATAATGATAAGTACACGTTCGTGATAACAGGCACAAACGCGATTTTTGGTGTGAAAAATGCTATATTTCACATTTCACGCTCGATTTTTAGGCGTCTTGACTTGTGAAAACGAGTTGTCAACGAAACGGAACAACGCACTTCTACACAGTCCAAAAAATCCTACCCAGCTATCATATGGAATAGGAAAAAAAGGTGTTAATAATATGAAAAAGATAATTTTAAGTGATGCTCTCGAACAACTTTCATTCAAAGGCCTAGTTACGCCCAAGTGTATGGCGTATGCGCAGCTATACATAATATAGTATTATAAATGACTTGTGGATTAAATTGTTGATATTATAATACACCAATATTATTGAACTACTTCTGCACTGTATATAGTAGGTATGTAATATCTATACAAATAATAAATAACAATAAAACGTATCCATATTATCATTCAGCATTATTGTTTACTGAATGATACCTATTATTTAATGCACACAATATGTTATGATATTGTGACAGCAACTATCATATTGTTCTCAAGGTGACAGCCTCTATAAACTATTATCATGACAATAGCTGTCACGAATAGTCATGATGGCAACTATATCGCATTTACTATTGGATTTAGAGTACCTAGGTAGTAGAGTTGTACAGGACCTACCTATAGCTATATCCAAACCGTATATATCAACGGTATGAATTAAAATATTAAATATGTATATTGTGTTTATAATATTATAGTACATATTATTATATCAAATATGTGTTAAAATTAATACCTAATTATTAATGGTAAATTATACAATAGTTTATGTGAATATTTGATCGACAATATTCTTAAGCATTTTCTGAAAGTTTTTAATTCATTAATATTGTATTTAAACAAAATAAAATATATAAATACCCCCACGTGGCCACATCATACCCTTGTATATGCCGTAATAATTATATAATTATATAATTTACAATATACAGGGTGTAACAGATAGAACTGACTTTTGGAATAGCTTCTGTTCTAATCAATATTAAAATTTTTTTTTTATTTAATTTATAGTCACTTGAGTTACACGTATATTATACAAAAATTTAAAACTTAGTTCAAATTTATTTGGCTATATTCAAAATAGCCAACTTGTGAATCTGATTATAAGAACAATTTTGATAGTAAAAACACTTATTGAAGTCAAGTAGTTTACTTTTTAGAATTTTTTAAAATATCAATATTTTTTTGATTAAATGAATTTGGAACGTAATAACTTTTTTCAAAATATTTTTTTTGGGAATTTGCTTACAACATGAGTATATTTCTTAAATTATTTACTAATCATATAATTTTAACAATGTTCGGCATACGTTTAAGTAGCATCGTTTTTTTTTTTCGTCAAGTGTTTCTGTTACACCTATGAATAATGTACAATTCAGTGGCCACCTACCATGCAGCGCTGCAGCTCGCTAGTCCAACAATATATAGGTACTATCACGGTCGGTGTTATCATTCGAACGCGCGATTTAATCTATTCCGGCACAAAAGTCGTAGAAAATAGTCGAAATTACTCGACCCTTGTAATATAGTGATGATCGTTCAAGCCCGGACATGGGCATTCCGTGAAGCGAAATTCTCGGGGGTGCTGCAGCCTCGGTACACCATATTGTGTTGTGTACAATACGCACATAATAATATATATAATAATAATGTTCTAATACAGTGCGAGTAAAGGCGCCGTTTAATTCCACTATCCGCGCTCTACACAATTATCCGTTCCCGCGCATACCGTATATTATGTTTAGTGCGACGGACTTGTCATTAAACTATATTACTATTATGTGATAATGTTGTGTATACGATCCGTTCGCGTTTAGCCAGTCTTCCGGCAATGCAGAGAAGTACATTATTGCTATATAGTGCCGTCCCGGCGCAACACTTAAAACTATAAAACGCAAAATATATTATACTCATATATACGATATACTTTACATACTTAACGCTCTCCCCCCATCCCAACACTACGGTGGCCCATCTGAAGCTCGACCGAGGAATGGGCGAGATTAAACATGTGCTTGATGCGCGAAGGGCTTCTCGAATAATTATTATATACTTTAACACTGTAATATTCGTTTTTAATTGTATTTAATGCTTATTTGACTGTTTTATTATTATGGATACAATATTATATAAATATACAAATAAAACCTAGAAAGAAGGGACAGTCCCCACGCATCTCTCAAATACGCCACTGCCCTATATATGTTTACGCGATCGTGTTATTATCCATTTGTCCTCGTGTTTGTTATGCGCATGGGTAAAACGGAAATTCCCTTTGTGCACTGCTTATACTGTAATTCATAATATATTATACGAATGCATACTGCATCGAGTACATCTTAACGTCCTAAGGCATGGACGAGTATGTCCTGGGAGCTGAAAGGTAAAATATCCTAAAGTGAAATTAGTCTAAAAATATTAAGTTAAAAGTAAATCGCAAATATTATTGTTTTTTATAGTTTAATCAGAAATTACAATGTTGTCAATTTTATATAGAGAAAAAAGATCTTTGAAAAAATACAAAATGTTTTTACTGTCATAATTGTATCAGTTTCATTTTATTTATTAACTAGCTGTCCTGGCCAGTGTAATGTTCTACTTTTTGGAATTTTCGTTGCCCGTGTGTTATACTGTTATACTAACAGCCGAATCAATAATAGCTAAAAATAATTTCCCATTTTTATCAGGCAAATAAACAGCTAATAAACATGGAACTAATGGCTTACTTGTATAGGAACCAATGGCCAATCTACCACCATAAACCCGAGTGAGTTATAGGGTGAGTGGTTATGTAGAAAAGTGAGAGTACACCCACGACTCACACACACTTTTATATATTTATATTGATTACGACCACAAACCCTAAGGCTTGACTCAACGAGTTAAGCTTAAGTTAAGTTAAGTTAAGTTGATTTTAATATATATTCGAAATTATATTTTTTTTTTTTACTTTTGTATTCTGATTTTTTTTTTTTGTCGATAAGTAGTTAAAATAATGCTTCGAGTTTAAATTTCAGTATCTTAATGGTGGGATAGTGAATTATTTATACTTTTAAGAGGTCAAAGTAGAAAATTCCCAGTAGTTTTCAATAGCATCGGGAAAATTCAAATTTAACAAATTTAACTCCCATTACAGTGACCCACTCAATAACTGCTGTACATTAGAGTTATACCCACTTGTCCACGTTTTTCTATGAATAATTATAAATCCAAATAATAGCATATCGCACGAAGCAAACATTAATATTACCTATTCACATTGTTAACGATTGTATGGATGTATATATTTACAGATTGCATTTGCCCCAAATACAAAAACATTTTTGGCTAATAAACGGCAATTTCATAATTGAAAATATATACACTACACCTATTACAAATGATTCTGTTTTTTCGACAGCATTCGACAAATGAGGACAATTTTTCCTCGTGTAATATACTATGGACCGAAAGTGCGTGGTCGAGAAGTGCGTCGTATATATATATATATACAGCTGAAACACACACGCGGACCCCGCTCGGCGACTTACGCGCCACTTCCCCTCCCCTCAAATGGGTCTGCTGCACATCGGGTTTTCGTCTGGGGACATCGAGTGTGTAAAATATATATAAATGTGTAAGGTACCTTTTGTATATTATTGTACTCGACGCGCGACCGCAAACCGCGTCTCCGAAAAGGACGCGCATAACTCTATTCGTATACGGCCGCGGTTGTACCTATATCTATATGCTCAATAACATATATATATAAGGAGGCTCGTTGAACTCTATACACACACACGAGACGAAGCCATTAGAAGTTTTCCGCCCGTGATTCGGTAATTCGTCTCGGAATAACCGAAAAGTTTTGCGGTCGTTATGCATTCGGCCGCAGCAGCAGTCGGGGGCGCCTTTGGGTCCCCTGCCGCACTGCAAAGGACCCCGAGAGGGGGGAAAAAAATGAACGAGACGAAGAAAATGGGCGAAAGTTATTACGACATTATACGGTTTCCGGTCCGTCCTCGCAGTATTATTATTGCGAATATATTATAATACGTCCAGCCGCCGCCGGACAGAAGGACGCGGAGAGAGAGAGTGAAAAAACTTTTACACACTCGTACCGTGGTCCCTCGCCCACCGTCGCCCGACAGCCCACTCGCCGCAAATAACGTATAATATAATAGCGTTCGCGTCAAACTTGCAAACACACGCGATATTATTATTTCGGTTCCCTTCGATTCGGATTTAAAATTTACGATCGAGGGAGTCGGATTATATACGGTGCAGCTTGCTGTCGGGCGAGCGGACGACGGCACGGACAACGACGACCATACAACAACTATTATACCACTACGACTACTATACTATGTACGACACTAAATAAAGCACTTTGGTCTCGATTTTTTTTCCCTTTTTTCGGTCCCACGTACATATCGTGTATGTATAATGTATATGTATAATACCACACGATATTTTTATCGGTCCAATATGTGGTGCGTCTATACTACTATATACGCTCTAACGCAGATAACGCAATAATATTATATAATGATAACCGTATACCACCGCTGCCTATACTCCACGTCGTCATCGGCCAAATCGCCACCACGTACGATTCGAAAAGGAAAAACTTCGTACGAGGGTCGAGGAGTCGTTATTACAGTATAATATAATACGAGCTATATAGTGTGCGTTTGAATTGCTCGTGGTTGACATGGTTGTCGAGCGCGAACGGTATGTGAAAACCGCTGCAGCGGTTCGTGAAGAGTATATTATTATTATGTCCATATGTTTGGCCTTTTCCGAAGAGACTACTGCCACTGGACACGGCCCTTTGCGACGGAACATCCGGTTTGGAATTTTTTCTTTTTTTCATCGAGTTCGCCTCACTAATTTCCAGGTTTATTGCAACAATTTTGACACAATTGTTCTATATTATATTCCAGCTTGTAGCTGTTAAGTACAGTGTACACCATAAAATATTAAATTCGTCAAAAAAATAAAAACCAACATATTATTACTTAGGTGCTTTACTTATTGCTACAAGTAGTTTATTCGTGACATTTTGAACTGCATGACAAAATTATTTTTTAGCGAAAAAACACTTTTATTCGTCTTGTCGTGCCATTTTAAAAATACACATTTGACAAGGGATGACACTGATAACCTAACTGAAAAAAAATTGATAAGTTACCTACTATAGTACTATATCACTCATTACTCAATGTTAATGTATACTTGATTCGAATTTTAACAATTAGTAAATAAGTACCTATGTGATATTATGTCAAAGCGAATTCTTCTAAATACGTTTTTTTGCTTGTAGCATTCTGTATTTCATATTTTCATATAATCATATTATTATAAAATGAACCTGAAAATGAGCTTGGCGGATTGAACAACAAAATAATAAATTCAAACCCATTGCAAAAGGTCTACTTCTTTAATAACAATTATATAATAATATATTATACGAGTCCTCTGCACAAAGAATCGGATATACAGCAATAATAATAATGGATTATTTAACAAAAATGAAACATTAAAAACAAAAAAAAATTATACCAATTTCACTATTAAAATAGTAACGATGAGTAAATAACGCAAATAGCCCGTTTGGCAGCTCGCCAGTGCGGCGGCCTATTGTTTTGGACTTTTACTCATACTATTATATCATGGACTATACAATAATGTACACTATATTCAGCGTATATAAGCAGTTACATTGATAAATAATGGCAATAAAAGGCGTGGGAACTCGAAATCGGAGTAGAATGCAAATGGGAAAAAATGTTGAATAAGGGCCAATTTCATGGTAATAATAACAATAATAATATAAGAACAGTAATAACTTGGCTTTTTCGGACGTACCCTCCTCATGCATGCAGCTTTTTGAATATGGAAAGTGGAAACCATTATAATTTCGTACTGAACCTTGTTGGTATTTCTTCGATCAGATAGAGACGATTTTCTACGATTTCCGTTTTCGATTTCCTTATGGACTATAGTTTTAGTGTGTTTGTATTTTATATGTAGGTAGGTACCTATAACTTAATATAACAAGTTTTCAATAACTCGTCATAGTAATTACTAACATTAACTTAACCGGTAATGCATCATTTATATATATATAATATGATGTAGTTCAATAATATTGTACCAATTTTCATGCGGAGTAGAAGGCCTCCTCCCCTATAAGATATGCAAACGAAATACTAAACCTTAAATAATATTAAAAGCTTGTAACGAATAACATATAAATATGAAAATAAAATGTCTTGTACATGGGTTACATATAGCACCATCGTATTATAGGTCGATAAATTAGATATAATGTAACATCATAATATAATACAATATAATATAATTGACTAACCTAAAATAATGATCAAAATAGATTATTACTTTCACTAATAGAACAGTTTGATTTTAACAACAATAAAAAATATATTTGTATTAGTGAATATTAAAATACATGTCAAAAATGTTTGGCTATAGGTACCTATTCTTAAAAACAAAAAAATCACAATCCATTAAAGGAAAGTAATTTAAAATTACAATTCCGAATTCTTTATCACATGGTTCGAATGTCATACTCAGAAAAGGTATAAATAAAAAAAAGATTTGGTTAGTAATTTATTACTGAATATTCAGTAAAGAAAATTTCAGACGAAGGTGCAGGCATCCAGAACTGGATAAACTGTAGACTATTCGCTGCAGGTATATAATACTTAGCTCATTAATTATCCTGTAATCAGTCGAATTATTGCGACACATAATGCGACACATTGGTTAAACACCATATATATATTATTAATTCTGTAATCAAACCATTTCACTCTGGTGGTGCCGTGGTGCACACGTTCTCTGCTGTGTAATTTAAATTCCACTCCAAAAAAGTGTTTACAGATAAAAAAAAAAACAGTTTTAACATTTTAAAAATACCACCGCTGTAGGACCAATTTATGCATTCGTCGACACAGAACCCGTGATCGACTCGAGCACTCCAAAAATCACCTACGCAGTGATATATTTTTGAACTCGTATAGCTCTTTGTAGAAATCAACTCAATAACAATAAATTAACCGAAACATTATGAACACATTATCTCAAATGAAGTAATAAAATAAAACTCGGACAAAACTTTTCGGAAAGAATAAAACCATTCCGTTACGTGGGACAACGTCCTGTTGAATGCATTGAACCGACCCATATTTTCGTGGTTATGGCCTATGAGATGGATACGACAATATGGTTGGTTTAAATATTATTTTTATTGTAAGAACCGAATTTAAGCAATTAGGTACATAAAACAAAAGTTTACAACAGATAAAAATATTATTAAGTTACAAAAAAAAATATCTAGGAACGAACTTTAAGCCACGCTTGCAGTGATGGTGTATTGAGAGTTACATTAAATTAAACTATTATACAAGAATGTATACACAAAATATGTACACATTATATAATATGCCGTTGGTATATACCTAATATTATAATAATTCAATCATATTACAAATAATTCGTATCTATAAAATAATACCGTTCAATAAAATAACTTCCTTTTGGAAAATCGTCAATACATCACTGACATCAGTATACATACTCTTGTTTTGACAACACCAAGGTGTACGCAATATAATTTTGTGTATTTTTTTTTAAAATACTCGTTTATTTTTATTCCGTGACCAGTTCCACGAAAACACCTATAAATGTCATCACATATTATTTGTTTGTATACCTCGTTAATTTAATTATATTTTAAAAACAATATAGAATGACAAAACACAAGATCAAAATACATATATAATATATACACTATACAGGTGTATAAACTTTACCTAATATTATATTATAGTATATTATAGCCTGAAGGTATATCGTATATTATGAACTTGGTATGAATATGAAGTAAATAATAACTCAATATTCATTATTTTTGATAGAATCCGTTTTAATTTACATACTTCAGACACGCAAATATATTGTGAACAAGTATTAATTTTATTAGTACAGTGCAATACTCTCGGTAATTCTAAGCTCTCGGGCAGTGTTGAGACTTATCTAGGTAAATTTATCTATATAAATTATCTAGATAATTATATAGTTATCTCTATTTTATCTAGATAAATAGTTGCGTTTTATCTATATAACTATCTAAGATAAAAAATTCATTCATCTAGATAAATTCACCTCTATACAAAAAAAAGAAATACACTTTTTACTGTCAATTTTTTTTTTTGATAGTTAATACTTTAAATTTTAATTTTCATCTCAGTAAAAAAATTCTATTTTCATAATAATATCATATATATAGGTACCTATTATTTATTATTTATATTTTCGATAGGGGCCCCCAGCTTAGTGCTCAAATATACCTACATTTCATTGTTATCTTGTGTTGGTGACACGTCAACAGTAAATTAGTGGAAAAATGATTATAATGATTTAATTTATAACTTATAAATTATATATTATTTTTAGGTAGCTACTCAGCCAGAGCTATATACCGCGTATTTAATTATGTTTTCCTAGTTCCGAAGTGTATTGGACCGATACGGGTCAACTGTGCCAACCAACTGAAATGGGTCTTGAATTTTTAATTATATTTGAGTACGATTGATATTTTAAGTAATCGAAGCTCTATAATACTTTATATAATTATTAATTATTATTTATCAATAATAAGCTGATAACTAATAAGTAATGATGGGCAAGTTAATGAAAATAATTAACTGTGGCAAGTTAAGTTAATTCAATTAAATTGCCTTCAGCTAAGTTAAAAGTTAACAAAGAATTAAAATTTAACTAGATAAGTTAAGATAGAAAATAAAATTAACTTATCTCAGTTAGAAAAAAGTTAATTTTTTTGAAGGAATGATATTCTTAAGTCATAAGCTACCATAGTATTTTGCTATACACAAACATTTACCAAGACATTTAACACTGTGTAAAAAATTAGATTATCTTATATATAAAAATTAAAAAATGAATTGCTGTCGCTAAAACTTGAGAACGGCTGGACCAATTTGGCTAAAATTTTTTATGATGTTCGTAAGTGCCTGGAGAAGATTGGTACAATAGAAAATTTTAGAAAAATCCACCGGAAAAGTAGAAAATTTGAATGTCAACAAATACGATAGTGGCGCCATCTGTCCAGAAAATAATTAATTAAATAATAAAAAAAATAGTTTCGGATTAAAATAATAATAGTGTATGGTATATTGGTTGCTATTGGTTAATCGGGCATG
This sequence comes from Macrosiphum rosae, assembly GCA_016617965.1. Classification (NCBI taxonomy): domain Eukaryota; kingdom Metazoa; phylum Arthropoda; class Insecta; order Hemiptera; family Aphididae; genus Macrosiphum; species Macrosiphum rosae. The sequence continues at coordinate 22,655 of WHPZ01590061.1, forward strand.
TTTATTGATTTGTATTATTGTAATTGTTTTATTTTTATTTTTTACTCTAGAACGACTGATCCGAAATGGCTCAATTTTTTTTTAAGATGTTCGTAATTGCCAGGAGAAGATTTATACGAAAGAATATGTTAGGAAAATCAACCGGAAAAGTAGGAAATCTGGATGAAAAAATCCACCAGTCTCGCAACAGTGTACCATAATTTATATTGGTTGCTATTGGTTAATCGGGCATGTTTGTGGATTTGTATTTTGTTTTTGTCAATATAAATAAATGAATGTTTGTGTGTAGATTAGAACTCTGAAAAAAGACAGGCTAATTTAAAAATGGTTAAATTTGGTTTATTTTTATTTTACTAATGTACAGTTAGGATTTTGTATTAACTGATTATATTAATCCACCATTAGGTGGACATGTGGAATACAACAAACTTGGTATAACTTTGATACTTTAGAGTTAAATCGTTCATTTACGTACAAACATCAAGGGGTCCGCGATCTACCGCAGGTAGATTGCCTACCTGATATGTACTGCTGCGAATCAGAATTATTATTATTATCCCGGCCAACGGAAAAGTTAAAATATAGATTTGGTACATTTAACTAGTAACGAAGTAAACGGGATCAGCTAGTTACAATATATAATTCGAAAATAAATTACCAAAATCGTAAAAAAGTCGACGAATCAGTATTGCCTAGTTGATTACTCATGACTCGAAAAGAAAATTAACTTAACTGCACGACAATGATAATTAACTATAAAAAGTTAAGTTACAACAATAAACATTTTAACTTAATAAGTTAATAAGTTAAAAACAAAAATAATTAACTAGTTAAGTTAAAAAGT
>WHPZ01590062.1:16117-37151 GCA_016617965.1 Macrosiphum rosae
AAATATTATCATTGGCACAATTTTCATTTTGTACCACCCTCCCATCGAGTATACAAATTCTGAGAAGTATTTTACTGTGAATATTAATTTCCTAGGATTATCATACCGGGGGACTAAAACGCCTAGGATATTCGTACCCCCGGTATGACATTTTGGGAGGTATGGAACGCCTAGGATATTTGTACCCCCCGGTATGACATTTTGGGAGGTATAAAATTCCTAGGATATTCGTTCCCCCGGTAGACATTTTGGGAGGTATAGATATCCAAGGAATATTATACCGGGGGTATATAATTTCTAGGATATTCGTACCCCCCGGTAAGATATTTTAGGAGGTATATATATCCTAGGAATATTATACCGGGGGTATAAATATTCTAGGTATTTTATACCCCCATGGAGGTATTATTATCCTAGGATATTTGTACCCCCGGTATATAATTTTGGGGGGTATAAATATCCTAGGAAATTTGTACCGGGTGTACTATTAACCTAGGAAAATCATACCCCCGGGGGGTATGAATATCCGGGGGTATGATTCGCCTGTTACACCGAGGTGGTATTGAATGTAAAACTTGATATATAAAAAAATAACGATGGGTGACATTATGGAGGGGAGTAGGGGTCTGACTTTACACTTATATACACTTATCGATACCAATAATATGCCAGTATTTTATAGTGGTTATAATTTCAAAATACAAGAATAATTATTGACTACGTTGTCATCTTGTTTTATAATCTTATTGTTTTAAATTATTAGCGGATCGTTGAATGTAATGTTATTAAAGTGTATATTTTTCGGTGTTCAATAATACTTTTTGAAGGAGAAAATATCAAGCAATTTTCGAAGGCGTTGTAAATAATAATATCTCAGTACTTTATTTTCAAGGTAATCGGAAAACAAACAAGAGGACAGAATAAAGTGAGAATTGACTGCAATTCGAATAATTTGGTTTAGGGAAGGGCTGCATTAAACTTCTTGAACTGGTTAGATAATTCAACCTGTCTCCAATGGTAGGCGCTTAAGCGAATCAACGGAGAGATCAGAATTTATCAAATCATACTACTCACACAACAGTTATAATAATAAAAAAATGTATAGATGAAACAAGAAATTTAATTTAAAATATCGATTCCAGATAATAAACATGAAACTATCAAAAGGCACGGTAGTTGATACGTTTCCGTTGCTCAGCGCACAGATCGCCATCGATGCGTAACGTGTTACGCTTGTAGGTGAGCTGCACGTCGATACGGGCGGACGACTGTTTGAGCCGTCGCTGACACACGATCGTATCGACAATCATTTTTTGCAGACTCAGCACATTGTTTTCTAATTCAACCATCTCTTCGTGCAGCTTCACTTCCAACTCGTCCCTGCACAGTTCGATGCCCTCCCTACGCGTACGGTTCAACAGCCGAGTATGCACTAAAGCTATATACGCCTCTTTATCATCTACGGCGATTTTAAGTTTTTCGATTGTTCCTTGAACTTCTTCTGCGTTCTTGATAGTCTAATAATTAAATCAATTTTACACCGAAAATGTTGTGAAATTAATCCCCATTTACACAAATCACGGGGATACAATATTGGAACTGTATATTCGATTACCTATTTCACTTCTTAAATTTATTTTCTTACCGAATTATTTTTGTGATAGAGAGATAACTTATCAAAGAGAAAACTCCTTTTTTATCAAAGCTCAATAATTTAAGTATATTTAATATATATACTTTACCAGAAAATATACGTTTTTGAATTTTTTTACTTACTTACTCACTCACTCACTATATTTTAGTTTAAGCTGGAAACTAGTGATACAGGGTTAGTACAAACTCATACTTTTTTTATGAGTTTTACATGGTAAATTGAGGTATATTTTAAACTGAAATAGTCTGAAAGAATATAGTGTGAGAGTGCACCACTGAGTCTTCTAATGTGCCGTTAAAAAATTAGTTATGGTACTTTTTTATGAGGTGTGAAAATCTACGTAAGAGAATGTTTTTAATTCAAATCGTGATAACAAGTGTGGTGTATCAGACAGTATTCACATTGTATCACAATATAAACGATTATATCTGCGTAGAGATAATGAATTCCTTACTTTCCAAGTCCTTACCACGCACTCGCCAGGAAAAACACCAATTCCTAGTACACGATTAATGGAATACATTATTCAAACGCGCCTAATCATTTCTGTTTATGCTTAACTGCCTGACAAAAAGAGGAAACCTGTAAACGATTTTTTCGAGCAGTTAAATCGACTAATCCAAATGTTAACCCAGATATTATAATGATAGATTACGAAAAAGCATCACAATGCATGCGGTAATATGTGAATTTCCGAATACAGTTATAAATGGTTGTTTTTTTCACTTATCTCAGTTATCTTAGCTTTTTTGAAACATAAGTTAAAACATATTATTATGTTTGTTTCGATAACCATATTAAATTAAATTATATTGTATAAATTATACATGTGAATATATTTTTTATATTTTTATATCGTTATCACAAATCTTAATTCTTAATTATGTTAATTTGTATGCCTGTGAATATATTTTTGGTTATAATTTGGTTTTGTTTTATCTTATTTATATTAAATGATTATTATATTTTACAAATTTTGAAATTAATAGTAACTACTCTTATTTAAATGTTGTACCATTGATTTTGAAGTATATGAAAAAGTAAAAAGGTGGGCAAGTTCAAATTGCAACGTTTGTATTAAACATTCAGGTATAAGTTTCATGAAACAATTTATTATATTCAAAAAAATACTGTATTATTAATTATAATTGAATTTCCTTGGTGGCTTGGTAATATAAAATAATAATTTACATGGTTTTAGTTGATTTTTATACCAATATTGTCTTAAAGCGCTAGTTGCCATGCCATCAGTGAGAACCACGAAGTAAGATATACTGGATACGGAACGGGCGCTTATTAGTTGATAGTCAAACCTTCTTAGACTATGGCATGACACACAGTGCTTTATAGGATTGTTGTGTTAACCGGGAGAATAATGAACTATTAGTTCCTTAACACAGAACAATCCTATAAAGCGCTAGGTGTCTAGCCGTAACGTAAGAAGTTATTGCCACGAAATATGAGTTGATACAGCCACTACGTTCCGTATCCAGTATATCTTAATTCGTAGTGAGAACCGGGCGGATTCAGAAGAACATTGATAAAACCCTTCCTTTCCGTATCCTGTATATCTTAATTTGTAATTGTCATATAATATGTACCAAATATAAATCATTATATATTTAATTTTTTTAATTTTTAAATAAACGTACTAATATCAAAATTATCAAAATTATCAAAATGGTAAAACTATACAACAGTAAAACGTTTAGTAGAGCAAAATTTGGGAATGAACTGTCTATGGCTTTTGAAATCAAAAGTGGACTATGGCAAGGGGATACCTTGTCAGCCATACTTTTTAACATGGTATTAGAAAGTGTGGTGCGATAAACGTCAAACGGAGAAGCCTGGTCACTTAATAGAGGACTGATACTTGCATACGCAGATAATATTATAATTAATTGAAATACTCGAGAAGAAGTTCAAATGAATCTGAAGAAATTAATGAAGGCAAGTAAAAATATGGGCCCAGTAGTAATTGCGGAGAACACAAAATACATGGTAGTAACAGAGGACCAGAGCTCCAACCTTAAAATAGAAAATAATGAATTTGAACAAGTTAAAGTATTTAAGTACCTTGTAGTAACTCTAAACAATAAAAATATTATGCATGAAGAAATAAATGTAAAGCTGAATAGTAACAGCTAGTCGATGTTATTTCGCAATTGAGTCCCTCTTTAAATCAAAAAGAGTATTGAAAAAAGTCAAATAAAACTATATCTAAGCTACATAAGACCAGTACTGACTTATACATGTGCCACATGGTTCTCAACTAAAGGTGACGAAGAGAAACTAAGAAGATTTGAAAGGAAAATCCTAAGAAGAATACATGGTCCAATATTTAATACCGGAACACAACAATCTTACTTGAGATCGAAAGCCCAGTTAGAAAACTATACAAAAAGGAAAATATTGTGCAATTTATTAAAAGTATAAGAATGTAGTGGGCCGGACATGCTTGTCGAGCAGACGGATGCCTAATAAAAGAAGTAATGACTTGGACGTAAGCGGGAGTAGACCAAGTGAAAGACCATGAAGAAGATTTATAGACAGCATAAAAGATACATGGAATGCGGTAGACCATGGTGGGACGGATCGGCAAGCTATAGCGTATAATAGAGAGAAATTGGAGGAGGTAGTAAACTTCCTCAATGAATTGTAAAACAAAAAAAAAGTGCTGGACTTTATGAAATTATATTATAATATAATGCATGTAACGTCAACTTAACGAGGGGAAATGTCAATTTACCCCAGCATATGGGTAAGATGACAAATTAAAAATTAATTTTAACTTTTATTTTAGAACAGTCTTGAAAAATTCCTCTATCAATGTATGTCAAATGCATAGACGCAACTAGACCTCTAAAACGTGGGGTGCTATAATATTTCATATTTTAAAAACATAGAATTTATGATATTTCAATATAATAATGATAGTTAGACCTACAAAAACAAGGTGTGCTAAATTAGAACTTGGGGGTGCACGCCCCCCCCCTAGTTGCGCCAATGATAAAATGTACGTATTTATATTACGGTGTTATAATATTATTTAAAAATACATTGAGCCTTAGATTCGTCAGCTTACCCAGGTCTCCCCGAAGCATGATCAAATTTATCTTCATTTGCAATAGTTAATAAAGTTAATAGTAAATAAATAATGTTATTATAGACCAATAATTGTGAATAGTCACCTTCACAACTCTGATAATTATAGACATAATTTATAAGAAACTATGTTGTCAAAATATTAAGTTATTGCACATGCGTGAAAAGGACTTGTAACGTTCGAAATTATCCAGACGCAGATACAATTGTCAATTATGAAATTGGAAAGAAATAAAATTTCTATTTTGGCCTGACTTTGAAACTGACCAATAAACTCTGATTATGCCTTCGTATTTATAATTAAATATAAAATAAAACGACCATCGAATGCTTATACCTAAATTAAAATACATTGAACTTTGCATTGCAACAATGTTATTAACATTTCACACATACTTCATCTCTTTGTTTGCTTAATTTTTCAATCACTGCTACATATTCTTGCACCCGTGATTTAAATGCTTGTTCAACTTCGTCTGATTGGCACACCAAGTCATTAATAATTTTACTTAGACACTTGTCAAAATATGCGCGAATAGGTCGACCGTCTATTAGCACTTTACTGGCCGCCAATATAATGTCCGTGGTGAATTGATCCCATTTTGTGAACGAAATCTCTCTGTATTGAAACAATTTATGTAATTATAATATAATTATGTGCCAATTGCATACATATAAGTTGGCGAGGGTGGATAGTGTCATGTGTGTAAAAAATCAAAACTTATTTTAATTTATTTTATCCCTTCATTAGGTGTACTCCAGTCTCCAAGCCTCAATATACATGCAATTACAAGTGCAATCGCACTTCACAAAAATGCTCATAATGATAATAAACTGAAAGTTGAAAAATTTTAGAGGAAAAATATATATTTTACGTATTATAAAGTTACATTTGTGGTGTCCATATTAATAAATATAAAATTTAAAGTAAAATAAATAAAAAACTAATCGTAGTGTTTCCATGTTTGTGTTTACTATACTCTTTTTCAAATAAGAATGAGCCGCTCGGCCCACGAAAACTCATTTTCTTCGCGCATTCCGGTCAACGGTGGGAGCGTATACACGACGACGGCCAGCGATGACTGCTGACCAATCACAGAACGCATAGTCATCGCCTGGGGGGGGTCAGGCACTGTTCGACGGCTCAGTCTGCATGCGCCAAGCGGTTCAATCTTATTTAAAAAAAAGAGTATACGAACATGCCTTTTCTGTTTATTCTGAACTAAACTAATAGCAATAGCGTGGTATTCAAAAACATTCTTGGTGATTTAACTAGAGTAAAATAAAAATAAAATTACGACATTTTTATCCAACGGGATAGTGCTAGAACAAAGTCATTTTAGCGGAAAACGATATGCCTACTAGTAGTCGGGTCGTCATTCGAACGCCGATGCATATCCATCTATAAAGACATTGTACCATAATACTATTTACAGCAGAGATACAAAAAGGCTTACACTTTGTTAAAAATGCCGAATTATTTATTAATATCATTTATTTCTGTATGTGATACTAGAGTTCGGAATTTGTTTTTTTCTTTTGGTCCTGAATAAAGTTAAATCAACATAAATTTTGATTTAGCTATACTACTTAAAAAAATTCAGGACATTATATTTTTATTTTTTTAAGTCCATTTGTTGTGTTTATTAAAGTTTTTTCAAAATGGGTTCTAATTCAACTAATTCGAAATCAGAATCTGAATTTTTAGTATGCCACACAAACTGTATACTACAATTAAATTGCAACATAGAGCTCAGGGGCGCCGTTTGAGTGGGTTCAGGGTGTCTTTTGAGACCTATTTTTATCATGTATTATAATTTGGCCTGGGCTTACGAGTTACAAAATCCGAGAAATTGCCTTGGAAGGTAAAATTATGGTCTGAAGTTAACATTAATTTCATAATATTAATAAATTTGATTGTATAGATGACGTAATAAAACGTATTTCTTATTAGTATTAATTAATAATATTGACTTTTAGGTGTAATAAAATCAGAATTTAAAATTTAATATTCTATAAACATCGGTAAAAGACTCTTGGTCTTCTTAAAATAGACTAATTATTGGTGGCGGTGCCCGGCATAGCGATTCATTCCAATTTCCAGGAAATATCCAAATACAGTATAAAAATAAATATGAGACGAGTTGCGATGCCTTGTTCTTCCTGATTCGGTTTTGCTCCGCAAGAGAAATTGGAAAATCCAGTGGGAGTTATTGTCAATTGTTATTGACGGTAGTACTTTCTATTAGACGCATCATGACTCTTATTATTTATGATTAATGATTGCATAGTGTTAACTGTTCAATAAAATATAGGTATTCAATTATTTTAATGATGGAAAAAGTTAATGAAAATAAAAGGAAAAGTGGTGCTACTCGAATTAAAGAAAAAAATAAAAAACTCTTGCTGGTTGCCACAAACTCGTTTCAAAAAAATTGACAAAATGTTCCAAACTAGCGCTAATAATAAAGTAAGTTAAAAAGTTTAAATAATAAATTAAAATCCTATTATATTATGATCATTATTTATAAACCTAACTGTAAATTTAAAAATTATATATAATCAAAAATGAAATGTGACATATGCATGCGTTAGCAATTGGTAATTACTAATTATTTATTATCATTGGGTAAATATTATATTATTGTATTAATTATTATATTTATTATCTATGGGTAAATTATTATTGAATTATAACCTTTTATCTTTAATTTGTAGTATAATATGTACTAGGTTATTTAATAATTTTTTTTTTGTCTTAAAGTCTCATTGCTTATACCATATAACCAGATTATAGTTTTTATACACTAATATTTAATACAGGATTTAATTTAAGATTTTTTGGATTTTATTATTTTGATCTATACATTTTGAATCAAATTTAAATTACTTCTGTTCTGGTAAAATTAATAATTATTTTTTTTCAGGTCACTTGTATAGGTATAGTATGCAAAGATAAAGATTGAAACGTGAACAGGGCCGGCTTAATGATTGCGTTATTAAAACCCGGGAAAGACGGACACGAAGCCGCAGATTACCGTCCTATATCATTACTGAGCGTTACAATCTTAGAAAGAATATTATTAGAACGTATACAACCATATATTGAAGACGTGATACCAATAGAGCAGGCTGTATTTAGGGAATACCGAGGATGTGAGGAGCAAGTGCTAGCGCTCACAACCCTAATAGAGTCTGGATTCCAAAAGGAAATTTAAAACTAGTGTAGCGTTCATCGATCTGTCAGCGGCGTATGGCACAGTATGGAGAGACGGTCTTTTGAATAAGTTCGCCAAGGTCATCCTATGAAAGAAATTATTTACACTCCTAGATAGAATGATCACGAACCGTCGCTTCAAAGTATTTCTGGGTAATAAGGAAAGCAATTGGCGCACAGTACTTAATGGTCTTCCTCAGGGCTCGGTACTTGCACCGACTCTTAACTTATATATAGATGACCTACCTATTACGAAATGGCTTAAGTTCCAATACTCGGATGATATTGCTATTGCTTATTAAAGCATTGATTTAGAGGATGGTGGGAAAGCACTTACTGAAGACCTCAGTACTATGGACAAATACTTCTCCAAATGATGCTTAAAACCAAACACTGCCAAGACTTATGTGTGTGCTTTTCACCTAAACAACAAAAAAGCTAGAGAAGAGTTGAAAGTTACATTCCAAGGAGTACAATTAAAGCACAACTTCACGCCGAAATACTTGGGAATAACGTTGGATCGTACTCTCACATTTAAAGAACATCTTGACAGAACTGGAAAGAAAGTACGATCCAGAGTGAATCTAATTCAAAAACTCACTGGTACAGGATGGGACGCTGACGTTAAAACACTACGGACAGCAGCACTGGTGCTAACATACAGTGCAGCTGAATACGGCTCCCAAGTGTGGTGTAATAGTGCATATGTAAAAAAAGTCGACACACAATTGCATAGTGTAATGACAGTGATTAGCGGCACGGTGAAGTCCACTCAGTTACAGTGGCTACCAATATAGCCCCACCAGACCTACGAAGAAAGCAGAAACTTATTAATAATATTTTAATAATTTAATAATTTATTAATAATACCATCAAGGAAGCTAGGAGGAACTCACTGCTAGCCGAAATAATAGAAGATATACCTACACTCAGACTAAAATCAAGAAAACCTCCTTGGAAGACAGATAAAATGACCTAATAAGATCTAATAAGATCAGGATTTGAAACGAAAAAGTGCTGGTGTGAGGAATGGACTAACTCTACTATACCAATCAAAAATAAAAACCTGGTGCTGGACCCCAATCAAGAAGTTATGGGGTATGGAACTGCCTAGACATGAGTGGTCTGTACTAAATCGTCTTTGAACAGGCCATGGACGTTGCGCTGATATGATGTTTAAATGGCGACTCCGAGGCAGCCCAGCATGCGATTGCGGCAAGGATAGACAAACCATAAACCAAATTATAAAGGAATTTCAATTAAGGAAATTCAACCAGGTCATCGAAGGAATCCACGTGATAACACCGGATGCAGTAAAGTGGATAAGGGAACTGGGCGTACACCTGTAAACTGCTACGCATTGTTATATTACATTATATATTTATAAAACCTTAATCTTTCAACCTAAATTAAATTAAATTATGTTTTTATGTTTATGTTATATTTTATTTTATTGTTTAATCTTGCTGTAAATGATGACTTGTTAAGCCATACGAATAAATAAATAAATTTCTAAACAACAATAATTAGCCAATGTCGTCTATTTCATTACTTTTAAAATGATTTTGCTTTCAAACACAGTTTTTAAATTTCGTTTAACTTAAATGGTTTAGGAATCAAATAATTGTGTCCGAAAAATTGAAGAGAAAGAATGAATGAGTGTGACTGAATTGAAAGTATTCAAATGTTATCTGTTAGAAAATTTAAAGGTTCGAATATTAGTTTTATTTTGGAATCAACAAAATGTAATTTTTCGGTATGAAAATGAATTATTATTATTATTATTATTATTATTATTATTTATAATTTAACTATACAATTTTACATGATATTATAATACACTACACAATCGGTCAATCAATAGAACAATTTATTATATCATTATATTTGTGACTACATTCACAAATTTCACAAATTCTTGTACAGAATTGGTCAGTTTAAAAATATGAGGGAAGATGAGTTATTTAAACATTGTCAAGATTTAAAAATGACACAATGGTGAATCCAGAGATATTGAAGCAGCTGATTTATGCAATGAATTGATAATTTTTCGCACCATGGTAAACGAAAATATTACTGCCCTTCAAGCTCTTGAGATTCTTTAAACATCTTCTAGTTCATTTCCTAATATAAACATTGCACTTAGAATCCTGTTGACTATTCCCGTGGAATCTCAAGGTGCAGAAAGAGCTTTTTCGAAATTGAAAATCATAAATAACAACGTTCGCAGTACCATTTCTCAAGACAGACTTTCTAGACTAGCGACGCTTTCAATTGAAAATGTTTTAGCAGAAACATTAGAATACAGCCAACTTATCGACCAATTTGAACATCAAAAGCCAGAAAAAAATATTTATTTATTTATTGTACACATTTTATTTGTTTTAAAATAGACCAGTAATATTGTTAAAATTATTTTCTCATGTTCTTTCTTTCTTTAATATTTTATGTATAAAAAGAGGATTTTATTGTTATTTATTTAACATACTATTGAACCTATTAGAATAATTAAAATTGTTGGCAAGAAGCTAAGAACATTTAATGAATACGTAGTATTTACTATTTATATTGTATATAATGTAGACGTATAAGGTGTGACGCACTATTAATAAACATTGAAGTACGGTTGGTTTGAAAACTAAAAACTTGTAAGTAATAAATAATAATCAATAGCTAGTCCAGTAAGCGTAACAAATTCATGAAATCGGGGAGACTTATTCATTAAGCACATTTATTTAAACCATTATTAAGGGGCCCTACTATTGTATTAAGATATAGTTTAAATATTTCGTGCTCGCTTACTACGTCCTCAATTTATAATGAAAATGTTATGGAAGTTTTGAAGATCTTCAAACAGATGTACTAGAATCCAATAAGGCTTACTCTGACCTAAAGTATATCTACTCAGCATAAAGATTTAAAAGCCATCTTGTCATCTGTTTCCACTCAAAGCAGATAATTCTAGGCTTCAATAATCCAATGAGAAATTAACGTTTTGAAAGGGAAAGTGGAGAGTTAAGAAAACTCCAGCTAAGTGATGAGTAGAGGCTGGTGGTTACTCGAGTTTTAGAGGAGACTTGAAGGTGAAAAATGTAGGACGAATTTGATCATCTACGAAGTCCGCAAATTCACATCTACTTTGGTTCTACCACCCATACCAGATTAACTATAATTATCATTCTATTGCCTCTTGATGGCGTCATTTATTACAAATTAAAAATAGTCCACCTAGGTAAAGTGACGGTTGATTCTGCCCATGATCTAAAGTAGCGGTTCCCAACCTTTTATAGGTGTGACCCTAACATTTAAAATTTAACTTTTTGCTAACTGCAAACTCAAAATTCATTGATTTATTATTATCATCAAATTGGTAAATATGTATATTTAATATATTTATTGATTTATCTATTTATAATCAATATTTTATTTTTCATTTTATTATTATAATATTTCAGGAATTTTTTTTTTTGAAAATAATAATATTAAATTTATGTAAATTAATTGTAAGACGTATGTAATGATTTCGCGACTCACCATAAAAACCTCTGGGACCCAAGGTTGGGAATCGCTGCTCTATAGATTATATTTGATTGCAAATACATGGTCAATTTATTAGATAAATACATAATAAACATAATTTCCCTTACGCAGACTTTATAAAATCAGTCCATTAACAACATAGGGAAATGGGGGTACATATTAATAAAGGTGGATAATACTCACGCCGGTTTTATTATATTTTTGTCTTTCAAAACTGACAACTCAATGCTGTTTTCGTTGAGCTTTTCGTTGCACTCTTCGATTTTCAACGTATTTTCTTTACAGAGTAAATCTTCAGCCAAATTGTAAACAAACTCCCTTAATTTCCTTATCTGCACCTTGACTTTTTCTACCAAATCTTCGAGTTGACTGTTTACAACTTTGATTAGTTCCCGTTCTTTTAACAGTTCTTTCTCGACGTCATCGAACACTAAGTCTATACCCTGTCGACAATTTCTAAAACGGAATGACAGGTAAAATAATACTTAGCACGAATGACATAACTTTAAATTGCATTATTTTAGCAATTTCACCTAAGCCTAAGGCACTCGGCAATGGCTTCGAGCGCGTCACCGACTAGTTGTTTCTTGGCATTTTCGATTCTGGTCTGATAGCCTAAAAGCAACCGAATCTCTTCATTTACCCCGTCTTTTTGTTTTTCTAGTTCTTTGCACTTGTACTCTATATCTTTTACTTTCACTTTTGACTGATGGTCGATCTCTAGCTTATTTTTTCCCACAGCGTCTTTAGCTTGATCGACTAACCGGTCAGCTTCAAGTGTCAACTTTTGGGCCAACTCCTGTTGTTCTTCGGATGCCATAATTTCCAGTTCACCCCTATGCCGCCATTCTGCAGGCGTATGGTAATCAGAACTTTTAATTTTGTGATCATTTTTACAGTTCATATTTATTATAATAATCAACAATAAAAAATAAGAGTTGAATTCATGTCACTTTTTATTACTCGTTAAAGAAACGCATTTGTGAATAAACAGTGCACTATACAAGTTACTATAGTTATAACAATAGTCCTATTAATATTAGGAATTTAAAAAGAAACAATATAAATAAATATTTACTAATCCGGATAATAAAAAAGCGGGTAAGTGGATGTCGCTCTGCTGTACAGTTGGTTATAAGTGGGTCAATATATAATGGATTGTATTAAACTTGAATTTAATTATATAATATCATTGTATAAGAAAAATGATTCTAAGAGGAGACGATTTATCAGTCTGGGATTTAGAATTTGAGTGGAACGATGAATGTATTGATTTTACAATGATGTGTTTTTTTATAATTTTTTTTTGTGTCTGTTATCATCTTTTAGGACAGTAAAAGTGCTTACAGTTTCTTCAACAGTCTCTTTTCTGAAAGGAAAGTGAATCAAGTTGGTACTTTGAGTTATCAAAAGAAGTTAGCTAGTAGTTTTCAAAAGTGCATTGAAAACCAAATGAAAAATTAAGGAAAAATGAGAATTTGTTGCAAAATCTGTTTTCGAAAAAATCGATTTTGTTTTTTGGTGCTACTCTTGAACAAATGAAAGTAGTAAAATAACATTTTGACTGAATGTTTATATCAGCGTTTTCTATACACCATGATATTTTCCAAATATTTTATTATTATGAGCTGTTTCCGGACAATTTCAGTTTCCATTTTTTTTAGTTTTTTTTTTATAAATATCAATCAAATGTTATAGTTGGTTAAAAAAAGCTTGACAATTTAATAGAAGGCTCCTAGTATAATATTGTTTTAAAGGCAGATGAAAAAAATTAAAAATCCAGATACAATTTTTTTTTTATAAGCATTTGAAGTTCAAATATTGACAACATACGTAAAGATTAAGAAAATTTGCAAATTATTTTGAGTTAGAAATTCATAAAAATTTTCTTTTTAAATCTAAGATTTGAAAATGTAATACATGATTCCTCATAAGTGCGTCTAACTTTATCAAAAAAAAAAAAAACTGCGGGGTTTGTATTGTGAGTAATTTTAGTATTGTGATATGATTAATTTGGAATTTATTATAGGTACCTATAATATGTCATTTTTTTTTATAACATAAGTATATAATTGTCTTATACCTAGACTATATGCACTAAAAAATAATAAAATATGCAAAAAAAAAAACGTTTGTATACAAAAATTATTATTTTATTATTATTATTTATTATATTATTTTATTATTTTAGCTTCTATTATTAAAAAAAAAATTGAATAATATTACATCGGAAATATTGTACTTAATTGTATCACAAACAACTTGTGGTACTCATTTATTCTGCGATTGTTCTGTTAAAAAAAAAAAATAAATTTAAAAACAAAAAAATTAAAAATTATTTGATGATCCAGCTACGTATAAAATAATTTATATTTTGAAACCGTTATTATTGTTGAATTTCACTAAATGAAGCAATATAATATTAAGTCATACTTGAACTATGACTTTTATTAAATATTAACATAAAATTACATAATATGATAGTGTTAAACCATAATTAGAAAACTAAAAGGACTTATTATTACGTAAATAGTCAATGTATTTGGTATAGTTTAGTTAATGAAATGGTACAGGGAAAAGCAGAAGACTGTGGGCGTAGTTAAGCGAGAGCATTCAAATTAATTTGCAATCAAAAGTTTCATAGACAATCAAAATAATCGTTCGATAACTAAACTTGAAATTTAAGTCATTGAAAATTCAACGACCGATATTATAATCGTCTATTATTTTGGAACATTTAATTTATCTCCCGTGCTAAATATCTGCTGCTAATACCTATTCAAGCTAATTCACGACCATAAGCCAACGAAGTCTTAAAAATTATTTTGAAAACTGTTTAGTACCTATATTGAATTTAAGCTATTTAATTTTTCTGTACTAATTAGACAGAATGAAAAGTATGAACAGTAAGTTCATAGCGTCTTCGAAGAAAATGAAAAACATACGTTTCTTAAGAAATAATAAGCATTTTTTTTACAGTTATTAAATTAGTAAAAAAATTGTACACAGGTTTTTTTTTAATTTGTCTTGGTGCACTATCGATGCCTTCCAATGGCCTAACTTAAATTAACATAACCTACACATTATAAATACGTAATTGAGTTATTTTAAGTTTGTCTATGATTTTAATTATGTACAATAATGATATGACATTTTTTTTCGAATTACGTGAATATAGCAGTTTATTCCCACAAATTAGTACACGTAATGAAGTAACTGTACCTATTAGTAATTTACTAATAAATTTACATATATAAAGTGTTAATATGTGAGGACGCTTTAAAATACAAATTTCATAAAATTAGTTTAGAAATAAGTACATTTTAGTATTTGAGTAGAATGAGTAAATTAATTCAAGTAAGGCCTCGACATCTATAATGATCGAGAACTTATACTAACTTACACAGTCTACAAGGCAATTCATATGTAGGATTCTTGGATTAGGGGAAGACCTCCAAATTCAAAAAAAAAGAAAATGGGTAAAGGTAGATAGTGCTCCAAACCTAAAGACCAATTTCCGCAACTGTTATATAAATTAATGAAACGAATTGAAGGAAATCAAGTTGATAATATAAAAGCGGGCTTTAAAAAATGTGGAATTATTCCTTTAGATAGGCAACCAGTTTTGAATATGCTTCCTCCTGAATCCAATGATAATGATAGTCTGAATTCTGAGGTTGAAGTAGTTAATGATTCATTAGTCTCAATTCTGAAAAGTATGCGTTAACCTTGTACGGAGAAAAAGGCACTAAACAAACGACAACGGATGAAGATTTAACCGGGCCAAAGTGTCGAAGTCGTCAATCAGGAAGATAGTAGTGACAGTGAAATTTCGGTAAATGAAGACGTCAATATAAAGAAATCGTATAATGGAAATAGTTCAGAAGATGGAATTATAATTGGTTCAGATTGGAATGAGTCTGATGAAGATGATGATAAAGCTGAACAATCTGCCACTGGTAAAGTTTTGAAAGGTGTGTTTAAAATTCTACAGTATTAAAAAGTAAATGATTGGATTTTAAGTAAATGATTGGATAGTAGGAGATTTCACAAACAGTACACAATCAAAACATAGTCCAAAGAAAATTGGATATGTACATTTGTTGTTGTTATCACGAGTATAGAAAAGATGATGAGAACCGTAGACATAATATAATATAATCACAGATGGACTGTAAATGACATGTTCAACGGGACGTCCACCAAAAGGGAACTATAGGGCATAGATAATAATACTAAACAGGGCAACCAGAACGAGAACGAAATTTAACGGTGTATTCCCAGTTCGCCGATACCCAATTTGACAAAGTACAGTTACACAACTTATAGCTGATCTTATCACTTCGTTAAAAGCTTGAGGAACTGGTTTTGTTGGATTTAGTGTAACAACATCCTTCAACAACAAAATTCTTCGTTTCTAATTTTGTGAAATACTTCGAAAAATTGATTCTTAAGTCCAGGGCTTGAAATTGATTTCAAAATCGATATTAAATAACGGTTAAAAACGTTAAAAAATTTTAAAAATCAAAAGTAACATTAAAATGGTGAAAAAATATGCAAAAATATACAAAATAAAAATTTGAAATATTATTTATTGAAGTATGAGCGTAGAAAAACCATTTACTGCATGTAATTGTTTATAAAAAATATGAATAATATATGATAATATTTAAACTTTTTGGAGTTTTTTTTTTAAACTAAAACTACCACTACATTTATTTTTATTTATTTTTGTGGGGGTGTACGTTAACCTTTCACTACTGTGGACATGAATACACGTTGGAGCGAAGCACCTCCTGTGTGCTGTATACGTGTATACATGTTTTTATCAATTTAAATTATTTGACGAGTCATAGAAGAAAAAAATGTTATAACGGACTTTAGATTTTTGAATTGTCTATATAATGGAAGAAAAATCAAAAACCTATCACAAAAACTTAATTTGATATGAATATTTAAATGTTTGGCGAAGATCAATGATTCCCAAAATGGTAATATTTCTTATCACGAGTGTTTTATCAGTCGTAAAATATGGTCGACTGTTTAATTTTTCAATATTCTGGCCAAAAGTAAAAATAACTTTTTATAAAAATGGTTCACTCATTTTGGTAAGTTTCGTAACAAGTTCGCCATGAATTTATACAAATTCTTGACGGATGACGATATTTTGAATTATGTGGATGAAATAATCGCCAATGAGGAGTCTGATGATGACATTTTGAATGGCATTGATTTTCAATATAGACTATTTAAAATAGACAATTTTATATCATTAATTAATTATTCAATAGATCTAGAAAATTATGATGACAGTTCTCTTCCAATGGAATTACCATAGCAAGATGAACACAATGTTGATTTTTTGAATGATACTCATATTCATTTATAAATGTGTATTAAATAAAGACAAACCCATCAGCGCCGAGAATTTTTATTTTTTTATCTTTGTACTTTTTTCGACATAAATAGGTTATTTAAATACTATTCATTTAATTTTAATATCTAAAAAAAATAGGATTAATTATTTTTCAGGATATCAATTTTAATATTTGATATAACTATGAATGTATTAATGGAATTATTAAAATTCAAAAATCAATACGTCGTCATCATTGAACATTTTGTAAAATCAAGTAAAATCAAGTAAAATTAATTTATAGTTGTAGTTATAGTTATTTTTATAGTTTATTTTTTTTTTTAATTTATTATTTTATTTTAATGTAGTGTTGTAGTGATTAAGTATTTCTAATCTAAATAGTTGAATGGATGAATGTTGGTACTAAACTTAATTTATAACAAATTAATATTTTATGAAAAAAAGTATTTAGCTAGGTATTTTTAATATTTACCTAGATTGTATGTATACATTTTTCCTATAAGTATTAATACTTGTGAATAAAATACCAACCTTTAATGTTAAAAAATATTTCACTTAATATTCAAAATTAAAATTAAAAAACTATTATAAAATGCGTATTAAAGCATATTAGGTATATAATAATTTATTACCTATAAATATTTTTACATTCTACCTTCTACACTTGAAAAAAATACCTCATTCATCCATGTTATTTTTGAGGTACAATAATAATACATGCATTATTTTCAGTTTAAGTAATATATGTACTTTATGCTTTGGGAATTATGGCTATATTTATTTGATTTCTAAGTGAATTTTACATTTACACTAATACTCTACTAATGCAATCCGTTAAGTAAATATTAATATTTGTTTAGTTTTTTAAATAAATATTGTCAAATACTCTCAAAAAATACAGAACTATATAAATTAAACTAAAAAAAGAATAGGTACCTCAAAATAACACTATTTAAATTATAAATTACTTACTACCTACCCTAGATATCAGATATGATAATTAATCAGTACACAACTTAAATTAAATAAAATACTTTTTAGAATATATGTATTAATATTTATTTATTATAATAATTAATAAATTTATAAATATGTTATTCCTAATTTTGTGGGGCCAGCATTTTGAAATTTTAAAATATGTGCCTTTTTTCCCGTCATTCAAAGGACACCGTGGATTGTTCTATAATTCAAAATGTAATACATATTTTACTAAAAATGTATTTATTATAATTCAGGTAAATTTCTGTATACCTTATCACCTTGCCAATAAACAAATCTTGACTTTGCCTTTCTAACAAGGTACTGATCTTCTAATGATTGTTCCTTCAAATTTAGGGTCAGTAAGAAAAATGAAGAGTGTTTTGGACACCACCATTCTTTACATTCCTATCATCAATATTACAATATTTTTTTGGTTAGATATTATTTTACTGTGTTAAATTATTAATAACATGTTTGTAAAAATGCATTATTTAACTAAGTACCTTATTTACTGAGACAAAACTTGTATCACTACAACTCAGATTTTTCTTCCAAACTAATTTTACCCAGTTTTGCGCACACCAACTTTTCCAAAGAAATCAATTTTAGTTTGTATGGGCGTCAACTCGTGTTTTTCAACATAACTTCTTTTAGAAGTTGCATGTTTCTAAAATTTAAAAAATTTTAATTTCATAAAAATTTAAAGTACATTTTTGTATTAATTAACAATGGGACTACCGATTCATTTAGATCTTCAACATTTTTAACATTAAATGGACCTTTTTCCAATTCTAAGCCAACTAATTTTTGTTCAAGTGTTGCCTATAAAAATATTACGATTAGCATACTTTTTAATACTTGAGTTATTCAAAAATTAAAACCTACCAACTTAACCTTATACTCTTGATTTTCCGATTGAAGTTTTTCTGTAAAACATATTTAAAACATCACTATTTTTTTATTTATTAATAGCTTTAAATTTAGTATAATATTTCTTTTTTTGTAATTTTTGCTTTTAATGTGTCCTACAAATATTTTATTATAATTAGCATGTAGAGTCTGCACAATACACAGTTAAATAAAGATTTTAGGTTACTTACTATCTCACTGGTTAATAACTTATTTTCATTTTTCAATGCCTCGTTATCATCGGAAATATCTTTCATCTCAGTCTTTTTATTATTTAATTCATAAAGAACCGATTTATATTGCTGTATAAAATATTTACCCATAATTAGTTTTTAATTGCAATGTAAAATTAAAATAATTGTACCATAAGTTATTTTTTTTATTTTATTATATTATTTTGTATAGGTATGTAATGTATATGTTACATATGTACTTATAAACATAAATTTAAATTTTTAAATAATTTAAATATGAAATAATTTATTACAAATATTAATGTATGATCAAAATATAAAATTATGATTAGTGAATATACTTGTCTTAAGGTGCGTCTCCACCAAAACGCACGGCCGCACGAACGGTTTCGTACGAGTTGGTCGAGACAAGTTCCGTTTGCGTACGAACACCATTCGTACATGTGCGGACCTGCTGTTCGCTCTGGTAGCGGTACATCAAAATAAATTTGATTTTGGTTGGGACGCTGTACGATCAAATGTTGTCGTGTGTTCATATTTCGGCATTACCGTGTCAACTGTGAAGTGTGAACTATTGTAAACTATTATTTTACTATTTTGATAATTTATAAGTACCTAATTGTTTTTGCATACATGGAGTGGTCAGATTGCAAATCTTTGGAACTCATACAGTTTGTATAGAGAAACGAGGAGTCTGGGATCCGCTGGATAAAAATTATAAAATTAATAAAAAAAAATTCGACGATTGGGAAGAAATCGCCACTCAGTTGAACACAGATGTGACCAATATTAAAAAAAAAAAATAGAAAGCCTTCAACGGTCTTATCGTCGAGAACGACAAAGGCAAGACACTTCTCGTCGTTCAGGTGCTGGCACAGATGATTTATATCAATCAAAATAGTTTGCTTTCAATGAAATGCAATTCTTGAAGGACAAATATAAACCCAGGCAAACAAAAGATTCGATGAATATATTAAATCAAATAGTAAGTATCGACACATACTGAATATCAGTGTATCGTGTTCCTATATCTATATAGTATATTGTTATTAGTATTTTCTTACAAATTTTTATTTTAATTTTTAATATATTTAAACAACCATCAATCAAAATATAAAATAAATCAATTACTATTTTACATAAGGTTACACGAGTTTTAACGAAAAAATCTTTACTCGTAGTACTAATAAGTAAAAAGCCTGATAATTTTTATAAAATATAAAACAATACTATTCAATAAACAATTACTCATAATTTGTCTTGCCACGGTAAACGTTCTGAAAAAAAATACTTGGCAAATTCAAGTCTTATCTCCTCAGCTGTTCTTGTGGGTTTTCGTCCGACTCTTGGTAATGGAGTAAAAGATCCCATATCGATGTTATCTTGCCTCCAAGTACCTTCATTAATATTTCCATCTTTTTCCTAATCATGTGTAAAACCACTGTTTGTAATTTCTTTTTTTCTTAAAAAATTATGTAAATAAATACACGTGAAAACTACTGTTTCAGCGTTATTAGGTTCTAACAACATCGGTTTTCGTAAAACCCTAAACACTGTCGATAAAATTCCGAAAACGTTTTCCACGACCCGGCGAGCTCTCGAAAGCCGATAATTAAATGATCTCTGAACTGGGCCTTTATGTTGAATACCACTGAAAGGTTTCATAATATTATCTTTTAGTTGAAATGCCTCGTCAGCGACAAAAACATATAGCAGTTTATTTTCCACATTTTTCAAATATGTTGGTTTGGGTATCATCAAAGTCTTATTTTCTAAAGATTTATAAAATTCTGTGTTTTTTTTTAATAACTTCAACATCTGAAATTCTCCCTTGACATCCAACATCGGCAAATAAAAAATTATAATCGGCATCCACGACAGCCATCAACACAATACTAAATGTAGACTTGTAGTTGAAGTATTGGTTTCCACTGTTTATGGGAGCTTGTAATTGTATATGTTTTCAATCTATAGCACCGAGACAATGTGGAAAATTCCATTTTTCTTCGTACCCTTTTGCAACAGCTAACCATTCTTCTTGAGATTTTTTTTTTTTT
>WHPZ01590063.1:8223-31710 GCA_016617965.1 Macrosiphum rosae
TTTTTTTTATTGAGCTTAAGCCCGGCAACTATGGCCTTATTTAGCTGTTTGTTGTTTGCAGTGTTGGGAATTATCTAGATAAAAGTATTTTAGATTTCTTAAATTATCTTATCTAGATAAAAATAATTAAACCATCTATTTATCTCATCTAGATAAATGTAATGGTTATCTGTGGTAATTTATCTAGATAAATAATATAATAATAAGAATATTTTTAAATACTGAAATAGCCAATGATTTACGAGAACCGAGCGGTAGTGATTTTTTTTTTTAAAAGGTACACAAACTTATAAGGAATCTTGTAATACATTTTCAAATCTTAGATTTAAAAAAAAAATTATTTATGAATTTTTAACTCGAATTAATTTTCAAATTTTCGTAATTTTGACGTATTTTGTCAATATTTGAACTTTAAATGCTTATAAAAAAAAAATTGTGACTAAGGATTTTTAATATTTTTCAACTGCTATCGTTACAATATAGTAGGAGCCTTGTATTAAATTTTAAAGCTTTTTTACCCAAAAAGTTTTATTGACATTCATAGAAAAAAATGACTAAAAGAATTGGAAATGTTCCTAAACAGTTCAAAACAAATCAAAATGTTTTGAAAATGTTATATCGTGTATAGAAAATGCAAATATAAAGTACCAGTGAAAATTTCATGTATATACGTTCATTTGTTTTAGAGTTAAATCAAAAACCAAAATCGATTTTGTGGAAAACCGATTTTGAGTAAAAATTCACACTTTTCCTTAAATTTTTTTGTTGTTTTTCCCGACGCTTTTGAAAACTATTGGGAATTTAAAATTTTACCTCCCGATTGCACTAACTAGATTCACTTTCCCATCGAACAAGATACTATTGAAGAAAATCGAAGCAATTTTACTGGCCTAAACCGTGATGACAGACACAAAAATAAAAAAAAACCACATCATTGTAAAAACAATACATTCATTGTTCCACTCAGAATCTAAAATGAAAGTTACTACCTGGACGCTCAGGAACCAATCTATTCGCATCTAATGAGTAAGAGTAACACACTAACACCTGATAAATTAAATCTATACCTACAAAGCAGTACCACTTACAGTATTTTCTATACCTGTCCAGGCCTGTTCTAGCTACCTATGGAGAATATCTTACACGATTCACCATATAAAACACACTTGTGGGTGTGTGTGTGTGTGGTGGTGGATGCCCCTTTTTTTTCTAACCATTGAACACAATATTACTTAGAACATTATTTTATTACTTTTAAGTTCATGGTATTTATTAATAAGAAGGAATAATTACATATGAGGTCATTGAAGTACTTTATTTCAAAAAGTATATTTTATTTTAAATTAAAAACAAACGTTCAATTTTACTATAATATATTACTTTAAACAGCAGAACGAGGGACAATTTTCTGGGGGTCTAAAATTGTATCAGCAGCACAATCCCTGATAATTAATATTTTAAGCTAAAATATGATTAAAAACAGGAGGCTTAGCCCCCTTAATTGCACCTATGACTTCAATAATTACTCGACTTGTCTCTACGGGTTCTACTATTTCTCACTATCTACATAATTATACAAATGTTCTACATACCTGCAATTAAAAGTTGAATTTGTTCCTTGGTTAACGTGAATTTATTTTCTTCCATAATTTTAGATGTATTATTATAATTTAATTTAATCACATATTCGCCATCATTTTCTTTGGATATATCCACATCATTTAAACGACCGATTTGCAAAGATTCATTCTTCAAAACTTTAGTTATTTGAGATAAGTTATCCAAATATACTCTACATAGCGCTGAAGCATGTTCACGTGGCAAACCAATCTGGAAATGGGCGGTATAGTATTAATTATCAATTTTTTATTAAATTACAAAATTCATGATTTATGAATCTAATATAAGTATTAAGTATGTATGTAAATTAACCAAAATTCTTAGAAAATATTTAAAAAAGTAACAATTTGTTTGGTTCTTTTGCTTCTATAAAGTTATACATGAATATTATTAACTATCTATTCGAATATATACAAAACAAATTAAAATAAGACTTTAATAAACGCGAAATGTATAAATCTAATATTTAACTAGTTTTACTGTGGATTAAAAATAATAACTATAAAACATAACGGTTTTGTGGAATTTTAAATTTTGTTTAATAAATCAGAACTTTATATTGGTTTATGAAGTTTGTACTTTATATTAATGTGTTAATAAATAATAAATGACTATGCATATCTAGTGAACACATAAGTTTAATACAATTTCATAATAATATAATTAACTGTTTAAAATAGCTATATACATATAGTTGTAACTAACTATAAATGTCTGATATATTTTAATTTATAAAATTTAAATATATACTTGTTGTAATTCGTTGGAAAGATAATTTTGAGAAACAGCATGACAGGCAGCATTTTTTAGAATATATGTGATTGCAGCTACACATGCTTTACAGTTTTCAACATCTAAATAAAAAAAAAGAGGGTAAGTGGATGTCACTCTGCTGTACAGACGTACAGTAGGTTACAAGTGGGTCACTGTATAATGGATTGTATTAAATTTGAATTCAATAATATCATATCATTGTATACGAAAAACGATTCTGAGCGGAGACGGTTTGTCAGTCTGGATATATTATAGTGTTATTATATTTTGTTATAGCCTGTACGTTGAATTAATTAATATTATAAATTACAACAAAATAACTAAAATCGTTATTTTTATTCGTTTTTAAGGAGATTAACAAAACGTTAGAAATTAAAATCCCGTTTTTAGCGGTTTTTTGTAATTTTTCAGTGGTTTTTCCTATGGCATTAAATAACTATTGAGAAAATCGAAAAATGACCTTTTTAAAGTACCATCTTTATCCAATTTGGTAAAAGATAAGATACTATATGTTGAAATCGAAGCACTCCTTCTGGTAGAAATTTTGTATACAGGATAAAAAAAATAAATAAATAAATAAACACTATTATAAAACCACTTTTGGTGCCCCCACTCTGCTCAGAATCTAAAAGTATATTTGTTTTTAATTTACTTTATTAATACCTAAGATTCCTTAGATTAAAATATTTTAGAGGGATATTTGATACGTCACATGTATATATTATACAGAGTGTATCTAATGCCATTGTACGAGGTGTTTTTTAAACGATTATGGATTGATGACCTAGAAATTCGTTAAAACGAAAAAAGACGTGCTTAACAATTTATAACAATTTCAAAATTATTAAACACCATTGGTGTACCAATAGCAAAATCAACTTTGTACAAAATAAAATGTAAATGTCCAAAATTAAAATGAAGGCTTATGAATTTCAACTCCTAAATTCATATTTTGCATGCGATACCTACCAATATAGGGAACCTAAATGGTTCAAATTTAAGTTTATCCCACTACGAGAAGAGCACCACAAAACATTGAACTTTTTTCATTACATATTTTTTTTAACTCCCATACATACCTAAAACATTAATGTCAACAATCGAACACCATTTATCAATTTACCATTATTACTTTAGCCACCTAATAAATAATCAAAATGTATGATACTGTAAGAAAAGTAACTGTGAAGTAATTAATTACGATTAAATATAATAACAAATTAAAATAATAATACTAAGTTTGATGATTGTGTGTTAAAATAAAAATAATGAACTATGTTTACCAACAGTTTTGTTTATTTTTTTTTTTTTTGAGAGAGTGTCATTGGATTACCGATTAAACTACTTAAGTATATAAAAAGGTAGTTATAAGAAAAAATTATTTAGCTCTTGTAAATTAAACCTATACCAATTATTTCAATTAAAAGTATTAATTCATATTTTACTAAACTTTAAAGGACGATAGTTAATAAACTAGAGAACCAAAATTGATGATTTGACAATCAAAATTTTCAGAAAAAAGCTTTACCGGAATCCATTAAAAAATATAGTAGTTACCATTTGAAAAAATAAAGTTGATTTTGATATTGATACACCTGAGTGTTTAAACATTTTGAAATTGTTATAAAAAAATTGACTGTTAAAAATAAAGAAACACGTCTTTTTTCGTTTTAACGAAATTCCATGTCATCGATCCATAATCGTTAAAAAAAACCAGCGTACAATGACATAAGATACACCTTGTATATATATGATATATACTAATATACTATATACTATACTATATACTATACTATATATAATATACTAATATATATCAAAATATCAATACCTACTTATAAATTATAATTTATAATACATTTTTATGCCACACAGGCTGGTGTCCCAGCAGAAGCGCACACTTTAAGAACACCGGGATTTTTTTTCTGGGTTGACAGCACTGTTCCAATGTTTTTCTTATCTTAAAGCATCCCTCATTATGGGAGATGTTAATGGTTACAATAAATTTTTTTTCTTGAAATTTCGATGGTTTTTTGCTGAATTATTGAGTTCTTAAAATGTGAGCTTCTGCTGGGACGCCCTATAATAACAATAATGTATAACATTACACTGTAATTAGTAGGTCTATGAAGTTGTAGGAGTTGCATAATATTCTATATGCTCTCAATTTATAGTAGCCCAAGCTAGAAATCCTAGCTATACAATGGCGAGTTTAAAAATCAAAACTTTAAAATGCATTTTTTGAATATTTCGTAAATTTTAGGGGAAAAGTGCATATTTTTTGATAAACATATTATGCATATTTAGTATTTTCTAAAAAAAATTGATCTTTTTTCTTTCTTAAGCTGTGTATTTTAATGATAATATTGAGTATAAAACTCAATACTATTACCTATTATTTAATGTAGGTATTTATTCTAATTTGTGACTATTAATTTAACGACAGGGCATTTAATCTCCATCACACTAATATTCTGCGAATGTACCTACTGTTTTTTCGAATATAATATTTTGAAGACTATTTTTTCGGTTCAATAAAATGTCAAAATGCAAACAGTTTTAAGCCATATTTGAAATATTATCAATTTATTTTTTCCATATTTTCGATTTCTTTTAGTGCAAAATAATAACAGCATAAAATGGTTTTTTGGAATTTTGATGAATATTTATTAAATTATTTTGTTTATTTTACAATTTGTTAGTGTAAGCAATAAGCATAACGCACACAATAGAAACCAATTGTCGAGTGTTCGACTGATTGAAAGTGATAGAATATTACGCTGACCAAGACGAAAATGTAGATCAATAAACAATTTCATAAAAATAACTTTTTTGTTTTTTTTAATTAACTCACTACATAATGAATAATTTTAAGACTCAAACATACTATATAGTTAGTAGTATTATTAAAATAATATAGGCATTTAAACAAAGTATGTTATTTTTACAAGCTTTTAATTACATGAATTATTTATTTATCTTATTTGCAAACAAATAAATTATTGAACGTTTAAAATTTAAATTAAATTCATAAGTAAATACCTGTATAATATTTTATATAATGATACAATTGGAAAACCTAGAATACTTTAATAAATTATACTATATGATATTATATCCACACAAATAAATCTAACACCAGCCAGACAATAATTTAAAAAAGATATCTTGTAAACAATGCTACATCCATAGTGTACGAAATAAATATTTAGCAATTACTAATTCTTTTAGTGTGTGTATATTATTGGATAATTTAAGATAAGGTCTCACCAAATGTTAGTGTTCTACTATAAAATAAATTAGAGTCCTGCGTTGTGTCCTAGTCCATGGGATGTAATATAACACGATACAAAATATAGAAATTGATTTATGGTCTAAAGAAGAAAACACCCTAAAGAGATTCTATAATGTACAATGAGCATCAAAGAACTGTTAAGTAAAGCCATAATAATAAAATCATGGTTCGTATTCTATATGAGTGCCGAATATCACACTCCACATTTTTAATAAGATAAATTCAGGAAAAAAAATAGATCAACTTTGATTAGAACTAAAAGTTTCTTTAGATGACAGCGGAAGTGTAACCTTATTATAACTACATACAAATAATTTTGTTTCTACCCAATATCCCAAATTATAAACCCTTAATGTTATACATGATAAAATATAAGCCTTTCTTTAACGTTCAGTATAAAACAATAGCAAACAAAAATATATTGAAATAAATCAACACTAAAATAATATGCAATTAATTAGGTACCTATATAAGATAATAGTAAATGACAAATTAATAACTAATATTTTTAATTTTTATCACCGCATAAATAGTTGACAATTATTAAAAAATTATATTTGTAAAATTTAAGCTAGAAAAAGTAGAGTAAAATATCAACTGAAAATAAATGTTAACAACGCTGTTAAATTTGTTAAAATTGATATAATTTAATAATTTAATTTGTTTTTTATAGTAAATGTATAATACGGAGTACCTATTACTAAATTAAATATACAATTACTTGCAGTACTAAGTACATAAAGAACTATTTTATATATATTATTTAATTGATTTACTCCCTATTATCGAAGGTTTTATATTATACCTATTGGCTATTACATTATAATCTTAATCTAAAATATTCATAAACTGGCAAACCATTTCGTAGGATTATATTTTAAGAAAAAACAATTTAACTTACCCAGTTTAGCATCAGCCATAAGCTCCTTAGCTTTTTCAAACTACAAAACAAAAGCTGTCATTAATTATTCGACATTGTATCATCGCTCACATAATAGGTTTTCTTAACGATGTATCAAATTCTGCGATCATATATAAGCGGTGAAAAGTGTGATCTATTGCAATACGTATAAGTTGTTCAACATTAAGTAGCTTAAGAAAACTAATTTTTGAAGACATCAAGCAAAAATGAAAAATTATAAACTCTATCGTAAATAATATAAGGGGTTTCTAACCAACATACTAGTCTTATATTTAATAAGTTAATGCTATTATTCCATTAAAAAATGTCCAGTAAAGATAATCAGATTTACTATGGTCTTTATGAAACATCGGACAAAAATCCACGCACTTATATGGTCCATTACGTAAACATAAATGATATTATCTGTAATGTTTAGCGCGGGTGTGTCTTAAAAAGGTGAAGAAGAAAAGCGAGCATAGAATTCTTTGTAACAATAAAAAAATAACTTTTTAAAAAAAAATAGTGGATGTATACCTAATAATGAAGAATAATAGCTTTTTTTCAAATCCCAATAGGTTATATTTTGTGAAAAAATAATAAAAACAAAAAAGTTTGTTGGCAACCACCATAAATAAGACCAATCAAGATTAACGAGTTGCTTTGAATTAACTAATTGTATTTTTTTGTTTTGTTTTTATATGATAGCATATTTTTTAAAGTATAAAACAATGAGTTGCTAAAAAGAGTTTTTACACCGCTTTAATAATAATTATAAATAAAAAGACATAATAGCATAACGTTAACATAATAACATAAACTTACGTTGAATGGTTCTCCGAGCAATGAATTAACCGTGCACTGCGCTAACAGTTTCATTTTAATCGATGTCTGCAGGGAAAATAATAGAATTTTAATTCAATTTGAATGTAACCAACAATACAATTTTCAAACTATATTTCTACAAAATATTGAAAGCTTGGATAAAGAAATTAGTTAATTTAATTTGCATTTTCAGTAAAAATATTATAATTGTAAATGTAAATGTATTGTATATTTGTAAGACAAACACAAATAATGTATCAATAATAGCAATATTCTATATTCAATTTTAATAGGTAAATTTGGGATGTATAGATATTTATATACAAGCTTTTTGTACTGCTGCAGTTATATAACATTAAAAACAAATATATTCTTACCATCCTTGATAGTGCATTGATCTGAACCAATAACCATTCTGGGCAGTCACCGCCCCCACAGAATTTGAATTTCTATATCAAACACAGCAAACAATACCCATTATACCATTATAATAACCATTTCAGACATATTAAATTATCTTAAGTTATAGTGTTGGGACGCGTTTAAGCATCTATATAATCTACAAGAAACGTGGCTGACAGCGATTAACAAGAAGGTTAGATTAATTACAAGACAGTATAAGTATTGTTTTACTCACCATTGTGACACGTTAATGACAAACACCGCGGAATAGGCTACCCAAAGGACCTACAAAAGAAAAATAGGTTATTTCAAAAGAAAACAAATATAATACAGTAATATTGTTTCTTTTTTTTTCATTTTATTTGGACACATAATAAAATAACATGTCGTCATATTCCTTGTTTGTACAAGCCTTGTCAACCCTCTAGTCGAAATTCATGAAAAGTAGGGGTGGCTGTGAGGATCGGGCAGTGTAATACAATAACCCAAGGGTGTGTATCCAGTGCCATGAACAAGATTAAAATGGGAATCGGTACCGATCCCAGAGTTAATCATTGCGATCACCTGGTGTGTCCAAACTAAGGTACGTGTAAACATAATAATGTAAGGGTTATAAGGTCTATAAATACACGTAGCTCCCAAGGAAAGATGGACATTCGAACTGGACGTCATGGAGCTCATGGATGCAAGAACAAAGTTATACTTAATAAGTGTCGCCTATTTTGTACAGGTAGGTACATCGTTTGACGTTAAATTATTTTTGATTATTTTTATTAACAATAGTTAATAATTAATGGTAGGTAGGTAGTAGAATATATTTTATGTTAGTCACAATATAAGTAATGAGTACCTAATGACTAAATGAGCATACCACAACAAACTCTAGAAACATAATTCAATTTAATAAATTTCATTTAAATACATTTAAAAAACCAAAATAACAAATTAATTTTTAGAAAATCTCAAAATATTTATTATTTTAAACATAATGTTAAATATAAATTATATTTTTTCACAGCTATAAAATTAAAAATTACGAAAATCGTTATGAAAAAAAAATAAGTATAAATTTTGCGATTTAGTTTACATAAACATTATACTATTTAATTTTCAATTAATTTGTTACTAGTAAAATTATAAATATGTTTATAATAGGTAGGTACTAGGTCAATTGATATTATTTTTTTTTTAGTAATATGTACGTATTATGTTTAATACTTATATAATAAATAATAATAATATTTTATAATAATGTGTCATTATGTATTATGTTTACCTATTTACAGTGATGTTCTAATTGATTTGATAAATAATATGTATCAATAAAATATTATAGTTTGTAATTTAATTAACTGCAATTAATGTAGACTATTTCACAAATATTTAATATATATTTTTTAATCATTTTTTATTTTGATACTATTGTTGTAGGTATATGTAAATATTTTTAAATATTGCTGGATGAATACGCCCAAGAAATTACTTAAAAATTTTGATAATTTTTTAATATTACTATTTTGTTCCTTTTATAAATCATATATATTATGCTTTGCAATTTATACTTAGACTAGTTCCCAATCCAGCTACCTATTAACTCTGGAATAAAAGAAGGGTTTTTTTATTGATCTCAAAAAACAACCAGGCATTTAAGGCCATTAGTCACAGTTATTAAAATGTTTTAGGTGTGTTTATAGAGATGATACATTGGATTTATAGTAAAAGGGGGTATTTTGTATTGCTCGTTGTAGCCGTTTCTATTTTAGAACTATAATAAATACATGCATGATAATTAAAAATAATTAAATTTATATTGATAGAATGATACTTTGTGAATGGTCAATTTAAAAGATTTTGAATCTAATTTTAATTCTCGGGTAAAATTCATGAACGTACAAGAAAAATTGCAATTATTAATTTTTAATTTTAGTAATTTAAATAATTTAAAATATAAATGTAGGTAATAAATGAAAGAGATTTAAATACCATTTTGTTTTTAGCCAGGCTTCAATAACATAACTCCATATGTTTAATTCTATTTCATTTTTGTAAAATACTATTATACTGTTTCCTCGCATACACTCCTTCTAACAAAAATCCCTGGAATTAAGTAAGAATATATATAGTATATATTATTACCTATATAATATAGAGTTGATGAAAACCGACTCTCGTGTTCATAAAACAAGATTCATGACAAAACGTATATTATTGACTCTTTAAAACGTGACACCGCCGAATGGCTCTATGTAGTGAATATACTTAAACTTTTGTTAAAAAATCCAAATTCGACATTTTTACAGCTTATAAATGGCGATGCAAGAATTTCAAGAGCCGATATCAGTGCAGTTTTGGGTGAAAACGATGATCCTAATTTTTGGCCTTCGCGAGGTCGAAGAAATAGTCCGGAACCCAAATTCAAACAATACTTGGAGAGGAAATACAACATGAATACTTTAAATGGTAAAACAAAATATGCTATTATAGAATTTTAATAAACATTTAAATATAAAGATTGGTTTTAAACACAAAATTATATTCATATTATAAATTACATCTTTAATAAAAAATATTTTTATTTATAGTTTCAGTACTAAATAATATAATATTGACACAATTATTGTTATTTGAGAGATTTATAATAAATAATATTTCTAGACGTGTATTAAAATTAGGTAGCACATTTAATGTAAAAAAAAATAATTTTTATTAAAATAATGGCTATAATTTACTAATGTTCAACAATTATCTTTAAAAGAAAAAAAAATAATTCATATTTACAAAATAACAAAATAACTGTTTCTGTACCTACGCGTATAGGTTTGTGTATAGTGGGGGTTTTCAGCCTGCGGCCAGCGATCACATTTTAAACATAGCATGTATCTTTTTTATTTTAATAAAATTAGAACTATAAACCTTTATTTAAGCTTTAAAAGTCTAGAAGCTACTGTCGGTTTTACCTCACCCATTTTAGCTTCCTTGAAATTGTCATAACTAATATAATTGGGCCTGCTGAATACTATAGACAAATCGGGTGGTTCGTAGATCTGCTCGGAAGGGGCGTCTCAAAAATCAACTAACTTTAACGCCTCAGCCACCAACACCAAATGATTTGAAATAATTAAATTATGTTATAAAAAAATCAGATGATGAAAATTCAGATTCTAACAACATAAAAAACAATTACAAAAAACAATTATACATTTTATAAACAAAACAATTTCTATAGTTTTGTATACAATTGTAATTAATGTTTAAATTTTTTTACTATTAATTTAAGATATCCCAGAAATTGTGCAAATGAAGATCATTGATTTACAGAACAATAAAATATTAAATTAAAAATATATTGACATGAAGACATATCTTCAAACCAACACATTAAAAATCAGGGTTTTAACCCCCCCCCACCATTAATTGTTTTTTATGCTCCCGTTTTTTGGCTCGCCGATAGCCTTTTTACATATGTTTCTAGAAATTATCCACTGAAATTATCCATTGTAAACTTCAGTACCTAAAATAATATGTACCTAGGATACAAATATACAATTAACATTCTTAAAAATGTCGAATAACTATTGATGAGATTTAATGTTAAAGGAAATTTACAAAAGCCACTTTACGTCGATGAACCAATGTGGCTAACAATTGATAGAAGAGCTGAGGGAGATGATGACTATTTCTGGGTGACAAGAGGACGGAGGGGAAATAGTTGGAAGCATCCAACATCTGCAAAACTATCAACAAATTCAAATTATCGTTATAGAGACGGGTCTGATAACAAAATTAAGTAAAAACTCGTTGTTACTATTTGAAAATAAATTATCATGTAGTGATTTATAATTTCTATAGTAAATTAAAATAAAATGTTTATTGGTTTATTAATTTGTTTTATTTCATTGTTAAACCAAATTACCAAAACAGCGAAAATTGTCTTGTTTCATAACCAAAATAACTCCAACACGTTTGAAACAAATAATATCAAAATTAATAGTCTGTGTACCTACATCATATTTTTTTTTTATTTTTTTAACAGTTAAACGGCGTATGAGAACTCATAAAACGATACAAAAATAACCCGTTGGAATATATTAATAATAATCGTATAAAAACCTTAAACAGTATAAAACAATATTACCATATTTTTATTAGAATATAAGAGTGTGTATGAGCATTGCAATAAAAATAAATACCAATGCGTGTGACACCACGTCACGCCTACTTGTTGCAAATAAGAAATAAAGCGCCACCCATCGTATTCGGGGAGTATATATCTTTAAGCGCTCTCTTGATATCCATCCTTTTAAAAGCTGATCTGGTAGTGGCGATAACTGTAGCCGTAGGGATTCCAACGCAATAATACAGGTAAGATATAACTAATATACATGTAACAGGTATTATATAAAAATTCACATTATTCGTTTCAA
Organism: Macrosiphum rosae; assembly: GCA_016617965.1. Classification (NCBI taxonomy): domain Eukaryota; kingdom Metazoa; phylum Arthropoda; class Insecta; order Hemiptera; family Aphididae; genus Macrosiphum; species Macrosiphum rosae. The sequence continues at coordinate 20,465 of WHPZ01590063.1, forward strand.
TTTTTATTTATAAATAGTTCTGCGGATTTATTATTATTTAAAATTCATATTTATAGAAAATATTTATAAGCAACTAGGTATATAACATTTATAAATTTTTTTACGTTTAATTATTTGTTATTTTTTTAACGAATAAATAAGTTGTATAATATATATGTATCTACATAAAATATCAGATATTATGTACTGAATGTAAAAGGAACCTACAACGTTACTGTTTACGGTAATAAAATATAAATATAAATAATTTAAACCAATATCCAAAGAATGGAAAAAGTATTTAATTATTATAAACAGTAAATTGAAAAAAAGATAATTTAGGATTTTTCAAGCTTACAGTTCTAATCAAAGTAATAATTTTAATGCACAGAATATGATTACCTAAGCAAAACAAAAGCTAAATTTCTTTACGTTAATATTACAAAATATTAAAACACACAACGTGAATCAATGTATTGGCTTTACCTAACTTAGGTTTTTTTTAGTATAATAGTATATTCTTGAAAATTAAATAATTTAAATAAAAAATTATATAGTACTTCTACAAGGAAAATTGATAAAAATTATACAGCGATTCAAATAGTATTTACGATATCCATAAAACTAATTAAGAAAATAATACCTACATTTAGATTTGTGGCTGTACTTATGAATAATTTTACTGAAGTCAGATAGGTAATCAATAATCATGAAGTAGCTATTATTTAAGTACAACATGGTTAGAAAAGGTGAATCTGGATATTTTAAAAAAAAAATGTCTATTGTGTTATTATTATAGTGTATACCTATTACCTACCTAGTGTATACAATAGTGTATAGAATAAATATAGAACTAGTTTTTTTATTAATTAGATATAGTTTTGAATTTAGATTTATCATTCAAATTTAATATATTTATTATGTATGTAAGTTAATTTTAAAGTCTGTACATTTTATCAAATTATTAAATAAAATAAAATTTTTATTCTTACGTTTATAAATGGAGTGAAACTAAAATTTTTTAATGGTGTGTTCTAAGATATAATACTATATGGCCCGGATTTAAATGCTCTAAAAACCATCGACAAATGGCTAGTAAAAATGTCCATAAAAATTTATTTTACCGCAATAATGCCCTTAAAAATTGACATATAAAATCATTTTTTTAATATAATGTTTTATTAGGTACACCTTTCTTCCTAATTTAAAATGAACATTACATTTAAAATAATTTACTTAACATTTATTTAAAAAAAACCGAAATTTAGATGAAAATTTGATTAAAAGTCCAGAGAGTTTATACATTTTAATCACCAGCTACAAATTGTATTATTAGATACATGTTTTTCCTTTTGTATAGGCTCAAGTGGGTAAATAATTAAAAGTATAATTTTTGGGCTAAAAGGATATTGTCCCCCCTCCATCATAGAAGACGAATCAAATCCGCTACTGAAGTCGTATTATATACAAATATATGCATTAAAACTAACAAAATTACCGAAAAATGCTCAAAAATGCTTAAAAAACTCGTCAAAAAATGAAACAAAATTTAAAATAAAAGTTGCACCGTTAAAGTATCTGTTTCATGAAACAAATTATTTACTTGGAAAGCATTGTCTAAGATCACCCAAAAAAAGTTGCACTTTGCATTGAAATCTGGGCCCTGGTTATACTTATTTTATTAGGCATTAAAAATTATCAAAACTTTTTATGTAGGACTAAGATATAAGAAATATGATTAGAAATTGATCACCGATTAAGCTATTGAAGTACACAAAAGCCATTTAAGAATTTCCTTAAAATTTTTGAAAAATACGACAATTTATACACATTTTACATTTTACACAATTTTTATGCTATTTCACTTATACATGCTTACCATTAAATTATTTTTAATTACTTAATCATTTATCAAGTATCTAAAGAAAAATATGTACGTTTTACTTTTTAAATTCTAAGAAAAAGTTTTAAGAACTTTAAGAACTTTCGTAAGAAGGTTAAAATGTCATAGTTACCCCACAATACATATTAGAATTTAGTTTCATTGCCTATTTAAGATCTCAACAATTTTTTTTCGAACATTTAATGTTTTTTTTTTGTTAATAAATCCTTTATTTTACTTTAAGTTTAAAACATAAAATCACTTAAATAACATAATTATACTTTTATAACCAATAGAGCTATATTTATATGCTATAATATAATATATTATATTGAACTATTAACACAATTGTAGAGATTCGTTGGTTCTTATCTAAAAAAAAGTTAAGTTGCTTCACCAATACTATACCTTTACTGATTTTACCACTTTGTTAATTATAATAATTAATATTATATATTATAATATTAATATATAATTATAATTATATTTTAATAGTATATTATAATATTGTAATATAATATTGTATAATCAATACTATTAATTATTATGGAGAATTTGTAAATGTCGAATCAAATACACTCACGAAAACACTGTGCATTAAATAAACTAACATAAACACATATAGATAATCGTTATTATAGTATTCTATGATTTTTTTCTATTGATTAGGTTCTACTACAGTTTAATAATTGATTAATAATGATTATAATTAATAATAATTGATAATATTTTATTTTAAAAAGACTTATCCAAACATGCATTGTTTTTACGTCTCTATAATAGTAGTTTTGTACCAAAATAATACTTTTGTTTTAAAACATAAACATCTTTCATAGTTAAACTATTTCTGAACAGGAAAATTAATATGGGTTTTGTCAAAGTTTTTGATTAAATGAGTTGCGTCAAGTCATTGCAAGGATCGTAGAAGTCTTTATATAAACTTTGCAATGACATGATGATTGCAGTAATATTAGCCAGTTTCTTCAGATAAAGTTAATGATATGAAACATACCTATTATTTAAAGTACCTACATAAACAACGGTGAATAATACAATATAGGCCATAATATTATGATTTGCTGTTTTCTTAAGTGTATTAAAAAATATATTATGTTGGTATGTATAGATATACAGGGTGATCCATTAAATGTAAGACACTTCATCGTTTAACCATCTACTTTTCGTATAATAAATGTCTTACTATAAGTGTCATTGTTAAATGGATCACACTATATATCTCATAATTATGTTTCTATTCTGATCTTTTTTCAGTTCATAGTAGGCGAACAGTAAGTCAAATTTTCCTTCAAATTAAGTTACTCTTAATAGGCCAAATTTAAGTTTTCACAAACTCGAACTGAATCTCATTCAACTTTTAAACTTATAAAAAGCCGGTAAGTGGAAGTCGTTCTGGTGTACAGTAGGTTACAAGTGGGTCACTGTATTGGATGGTGTTAAATTTGAATTCAATGAAAATTTAAATTTCATAGGTATAGGTATGTATAAATACCTATAAAAACGAGTCAAATTTTTATAATTTATAAAAAATTATAATAATATTTAATTATAATAACTTTAAATAATTTTTTATGAAAATTTCAAGCATCTACAGTTAATAGTTTTTGAATAACAAGAAAATAAGAAAAAAGTTGTATTTGAATTTGTTAATTTACAGGTAGTATCCAATGCCTATAACTTCAAGTGCTTATAAAAAATTAACTTGACTTTCCGGTAAACTTTTCTTTTTTTTAATTTAGAAAAAATAAGGGAAATTTATGATGAAATGTATGAACATTTCAAATCTTAGATATAAATAGAAAATCTTTTATGAATTTCTAACTTGATAATTTTCGTATTTTTGATGAATTTTGTCATAAAAAATTATTATGAACTTATGCTCAACTTTTTTTTTAATTTCCACTAACATCAACTTATGAGGAACGTAATTGAAATATGAAACTTTGTTTGCTTAGGTGGCAAAGTTCAAACTTATAAAAATGTATCAGTTAAAATTGTTCAGACTTTCTAAAAAGTAAAAATATCATAAGTCTATTATAAACCAAAACTACACGTTATACCAAAATCATATAAAACATATATACTTATTAATTAATAATATTATTCAAACAATTTTGAGAGTAAGTTAAATTGTATCTATAGAAATACCTATAAAATACTAAAATAATTGTTAGATTTTGATTTAAAGTATGCTAAAATAATTTTTTATCATTCAAAACTAATAACGTCTATGATTTCCTTTTATCACTATAACATTTTCTCTTTCCTAAACATTTGCAAAATATTCCAATGTATTTGTATCTTAATAAAAGGGGTATAATATTGTGAATTAAGTTTTAAATTGTTAAATAATTTTTAATTGTAATTGGGGACTAGTTAAAACTAAGTGATTAAATAATATTAATATTTTAATAATTGAATATTATTTTACTTTACTAAATACTAAGTATAATTATCAAGGATCATGATATTAAATATTAATAGATGTACAACTACGGTAGTGGTTAAACGGTAAAAGAAGGGTTAGATTAAGTTAGACGTACGTTATACGTGTACCTACACCAAAAAGTAATTTACGTTAAAATGGAAAAAGGTGCAATATTTATATTTAAATTAAATAGTTATAAAAGTAAAGAACAAGACGTAATAGTTCAATAAATAATCATCTGCTTATTTGTTTTTCATTGTAGTTTTGTAGCAAGTGCATTATTTTATTTAGATTTATGATTGGCATTTGAACTCGTTTTTTAAGTCAATCAAGATACAATAATTGATCTTAATAATAGTACGTATCAAACAAAAAAATTTAAAGGTAGGTACTCGCTATATTTTAAATGTTTTATATGTAATTATATTCAACTATTTAAGTAATAATAAGTGGTGTAATACTATAGTATTAATAGTCTTATCAATATTATCGACAAAATGCAAAGTAAAATATACTACCAGTAAGTACTATTGGAGTAATCGGGTGGCCCATTCGTCCCGGATTTTCGAGCGTTACCGATTGAGAAACTCTTGTCCAAGTGTCCGATATTTAACTGAATATAAGGTACGTCATACGATATGATAAATGTTTATCCATAATTCATTCATCAACAGTAAATTAATAATACGTAAATAATATGCATATAATAAAACTAACACATATAAAATTAAATTATAATTTGTTGAACCAGAGTTCATAAAATTTAATCTGGCCACCCTAAACTATTATAATTTATAAAACTAATATAACAACTATAACTATAGGTAGGTACTATAGCAATATAAAATATATACTACCCACAATCTACATACTAGACAAATAAATAACTTCAATATACATGAATAGGTGTATAAAAAACAATATTATTATTAATTAATTAAGCTGTTAATTGTTATATAGGTGTTTTTATCAAACTTAAAATACGACTAAAATATGTAGGTACCGAATACCGTAATATTTCTATTACGAACTCATAAACAAAAATAATTTTGACTTTTATTGTCTTTCCTGATTTAAATAAAAATTGTTTGAATGGTACCTATGTTCTGTAACATAATTTAAAAAAGAATAATTTTTACTTTATACAAACAAAAATAGGTGAATTCAAACATAAATAATAATATATTATACATAAAAACAGATCAGAACTATTTCTGTTCATGAATTAATATTGTGTAAAATTGACGAGTTAAGTAAGAAAACAATTTTTCAATTTTAAATCATTCATCAAATTTCTGTACGTAGAAAATTAACTACCTGTCCACATAGTCTCCAATGACCAAAAAAGGTGAGACACGTCAACAAAAAATATCCTTGTTAAATCTACACCAGAGGGAATAAAAAAGATCTTTTCTTTCGCAAATCCGTGTTATTATTGTATGCATCCGTACGACATATTATAAACATAGGTATTATATAAAATTAAAAATATGTATAGGTAAATACTTATGTACAAATAGCTTAACAACAAATACGCCTTTTTTGATTTACAATTGCTTTAACTGTAATTAGTACTTGCATATTAGACAGTTTTAACTAAACAAACAGTAATATTACGGTTACCTACATTTATTTATTTATTCGAAAAAAATCATTTTTGTTTTGATTTTCAACTCATAGTGCGATAATTACAATTTACAATTAAACCATTAAATACTTCGTTATTGCTCAGAGTAAAAAATAAGATGATTTGTTTCTAATGTTGGAATAGTCTGTAAGTGTAGAACTGTAGAAACATTATTTCGAAAACGATCAAAATTTTGGAAAATTTGTTTTCCGTGATTTGAAATTATTGCAATTCAAGATTGTTAAGATAAAAATTATATTTTTTATCGTTATAGTTTCTTTATGACACATTTTTAATGCAATAAGTAATGTGTTTTCGGAAAATTCCGATGTATAAAAATAGAATTTTAAACTAGTAGTTAATTAGTTAAAACTATATAATTAGACATTTTTAATATTTTAAAATTAAATAACTAAAATAGTGAATCGACATACATATATGTATGGGTACCCTTTGTGGACCTAGGGTGTAATAACCCGTCTATTATAGTAGCAGTTGCAGTGCCACTCCACTCCGTTCAACTAAACTGTAAATTAACTATACTTGTACGAAATTTTATTTTAATTTATTAAAATTCTAAGAAAAAATATTCTATTTCAGAATATAAAATTTAAAATGTTTGGTGTGTTTCAAAAAATAAATTACTTAAAAAATATGATTTTTTACAAGTTGTTTTTTTTTACTTTAAATTGCGTAAAAAAATATCAACGTAAGTGTTTTTGAGAAATTGAGTGTTTACTGTTATAAGAATCACGCTGCATACAGTGAAAGTAACAAAAAATGTTTATGGATAGTTTTAAAACTTAAAATCTAATAGGAATTAAAAGATCTTTATTGGAATTACACTGAAAAGATTGTTTGATTATTAAAATTATTAACAACTGTTTAATTATGTTTATAAAATGTATGTTTCAGCATGGTAAAAATTGGTTTACCCTGGCTGTTGCTGGTTCTAATGAAACTGACGAACCGAGAAATCAAGTCCGATGAGATTATATCAATACAGGAAATGTATGATATATGCCAAGTAGAACCTAACACTGATATATGCGATCTACTGGAAAAATCTTCGAGTTTAGTTGACCTAAACAAATTGGATTCACCAGAAAAACGCCGACAGAAGACAGTATTCTCCAGTTGGGGTGGAAAAAGACAAAGCACTTATCCATATGGGGGGAAACGTCCAGCGTTTTCCAGTTGGGGAGGAAAACGAGCTTCGGACAAACACGGTCGACCCAAACAAACATTTTCTAGTTGGGGCGGAAAAAGAAGTGATTATGATGGTTATGATAATGGAGAAATGGATGAACACCAAATGGATAAAAGGGAACTTAATGGGATTAAACAAGATAAAAACAATTATAGAAATAAAATGACCAAAGGAATTCATGCATTGTTTACTATTTTTTCCGACTGGTCAAGGGATCCAGAAGAAAAGAAAGGAATTCGATACGCTGGTATTAAAAGTATGAGGAGAAGTTCCGATTTTTTTCCATGGGGTGGAAAAAGATCAACCGGTGATGCTAAATAAATATGTTTTTCTTTATAGTTGATGATAGGCGCATTCAATTTTGTCAAATTTTACTATAAAAACAAAGATAATTTAATCCTAATCCTACTTAAGTGACAATAAGCTTACTTAGGTAGTATTAAATTGGTAGAGACGTACCTATATGTATTATCAAAATAAACATATTTGTAATTAGACGATGGAATGTAGTTATTGTTCTATATTATTGTTCTACATTAAGTCAATATTTTGATTTATATTATATTGTTACACTATTTAAAAAATCTGGAAGATTTTGAAATAAAAATTAATCTTGAATTTATACTACTTTCTATGTGACAATTGATAAATGTAATTTTCTATGTATTTATAAATAATTCAGGTAATTATATTGACCAAGATTCATATTTAACGATACATTGAAGGTTTAAAAATCAAGAGAATTTAGCTTCATTGATTATCACAAGTATCAAGTACCTATATAATGTATTTACTAAATATAATATTAGTTTTGTATAATATAAAATTAAAATTAAAATAATAAAACGGTTTGGTAAACTGATTTTTGAGGGGTAATTAAGTTTATTAAAAAATAAATAAATTGTGTTAAAAAATTATAAAAATAAATATAGCACATAACATTTAAACAATACTAACAAGTATGAGGGACAAGTCTCCTACCCCTCAAAACAATTAAGCCTCCTCAAAAATCATTGATAAATATAGTTTTGTAACGGTACTTACAAATTAGATGCAATAAATTAAAAAAATCAAGTTGCACGAATAATACGTCAATGTTATCTAATTAAGTAGGTAATTTAATAGTAAATAAATAAGTATCTATTTACCATAATATACTGTAGAATAAATAAGTGCGGTTCACATTAGTGTGTATGAAAGTTTTTGCATAGAGACCCGTTCTATTTACTAACGACAAGTAGCTACCCCCTTCACGAGCGACAAGTACTAATGGCAAGTACTACGCATCGTGTAAACTAGACATAATGTTAAGTGGGCACAACATGGTCATGAAAATTTCCACGGGGAAGAATATTTTAATATTTAAATTACACACACCAACAATCATTCTTATCAAAAATTGCAAGTGACCACATAGCTCTCATCTTAAACTTTGTTTTTAGTTTATTATTTTGATATACTTTTTGAAATTTTTCACTCTTTTGTATCAATTTGCATCTATATTTTTTTTGCCACATAAAAAAGCTTGACAGGCGGTAGGTTATGTATGACTGTTAATACTGCCCAATAATCAATACTACCAAAATACATTGATATTAAATTTAAATCAAAAGGATATTAATTATAGAAATTATTATTTTAATTAATAACTTGTCTATAAGCAAGGAGTCCACACTCCATCCCCCAAAAAAATAAAACAACATGGAAAGTAGGTACTATATTAATGCATTTACAAATATTTAAAATTAACAAAATATTTTAAAATTTTTTTTATTTAGTATGATAAACCCACCTACCAACAATATTAAATTCCTGTCTACTGTTGCCAACCAACATTCACAGTATCTGTATATCTTTCATAACAAAATAACAAATGTATAAATGTATTGAATTAAATTAATTTTTTTTAAAACTATCATTAATAACTGCCATTGGCGTTGATAGAAGCATGAAGTTTATCACTGGAAAAAGCACAAAATATTTCTACAATTTTGGTGTAAGATATGCATTTTAATCTTATACCAACATTTTTGTTAATAGTTTTTTTGTTGGTACAGTTTATGTTTCTATTGCAGAATAGTTAAATAAAGTTACCAAAATATTGATACATACTAAATACAATTTTTGATTTAGATTCCCTATGTTCCAAATACAATTTTTATTTAACTTTGATATCTATAAAAATATCTAACCTCTTTTTATACTTAACCATCACAAAAAAAAAAAAAAAACATTAAAATGATAGAAGTTATAAAGCCTTAAATTATAACTTATTAGTACTTAATTTGATATTGCATTCATTAATGTATTTATAAAAATTAAAAAATACTAATGAAATAATATAATTTTTTAGTTGAAATGTATAAATTTTGTTAGTTTTTAATGGATCTACCTACTTGAATAAACAAAAATAAATATTTAAAGTTAAAATTGTATTAGGTTGGCTCCATATTTTAGTATGGTAATTAAAAATTAAAATGTATGTACCAGTCTATATAGGATGTTTCACCAACCACGTTCATCCCTATTTTCCTTTAATAATGAATATATTCAAATTTTGATTTTTGGAATTTTTAAATATACTCAGACCATATTTTTAAATTTTTGTTATTCATTGAATAAATAAAACAAGAAATCTTATAGTGATCAATGGTCTTCAATTTAAATGTATAAGTACTTAAGGAGCGTTTACACTGTTCACTTTTGGTGATCATTTTGGATGAATCATCCAGAGTGAAGGAAAGTTGGACATGACCCAACTTTGTTCATCGTTCAATGAGGATGATCATTTTACATTGTTCTTATTTATTCACTGTGGATGATTCATCCAAAATGATCACCAAGAGTAAACCGTGTAAATACACAAAACATCATAATAATGTTAAATTAAAATAATAGTATTATTATAAATACTACAGTAAATACCTATCCTAACAAATAAAATTGTGAACATTTTAAATGACAAACATAAATTATATACAGTATGTTCAATTAAGAATATTGGACTTAAATACGTTATTACTTTATTAAAAAAATTTTTTAGAACAAAAACATGATATAGACATGAAATATACATTCTACGATTGTATCATTTTTGTTGGTGTCATATGCTAATAATAATATTGTATAGAATATAAGTATAACATCTGACATAATATGTCAGCTACAGTTCTGATCATGAAATTTTTCATCACTCATTGACACATCGCCGGGTCTAGTTCACCAATTTCGTCATTAAGTTTTTCAAAGTATATGAGATTTGACGGAACGACAAAGAAAAAATCCACTGAAGTTAGATCACACCGTCTGGGATAAAGCATTTTCAATGAAACATGCCAGGGTTAAGAACGCCGGATTTGAATTGTCCATGAGTGATGGAAAATTTTGTTCTAGTTCTAGTCGAACTGAAGCTTGCCAATGTAGCCGAGGTATATGTCAGATGTTATAATGAATATGTAAATAGAAGAATGTATACTACATGTTTATATAATTTATTTGTTCCAAACAATTTTTTATAATTAAGTTATAAAAAGTTTAAATCTGGCGGTCTTCAACAAACAATCTATATATTTTATAACTTATAACTTCTTAATTAAAGTAAAAACTTACCTATTAAAATCATTATATTCTAATAATCTATCCAATAATTATTTATTACATTTAAAATAAGGTATAGTATTTAGATGTTTACTCTTTAATATTATACCTAGATAGGTACTAGGGTAATGATAATTTATTATATAGTAGTTGATAAACATGAATAATTTACCTGAAAAAGCAAACGTAGTGTTGTTTTCAAGAGGAATATCACACAATAGAATAATAATAGTTTGAGTTCACAGTAAACGGTTATTGTAAAAAACAATAGAAAAATTAATAAATAATAATATTATTATTATGTTAACAAACATTTTTTTCAAAAATGTCTCTTTTTATATTTACTGGTCTAAACTCTAAATGCTTTGATAAAGCTAAAGCCATGGTTGGTAATATAGGTATTATGGTAAAAATTAGAGGTAAATAGGTAATACAAAATAATGTGAAAAATATAATAGCATTAGAACGTGAAAAATTAAAAATTAATAATTACCAATACACCTTG